>OX578140.1:104992749-105180249 GCA_951213105.1 Amaurobius ferox
CAAATTGCTTCAAAAATTATAGAAAATATTGAGATTATCTCATAAAATATTTAAAAAAAAATCAGCAAAATATGTTTGGTATTGTTTTAAATAAAAATTAAAATAATTATTACACCCATATTATAAGAAGAGACCACGTGACCCACTTCAAAATAAAATATGGCATCCATCTTTTTTTTTCCAGTGTAAGAATCGTGATTTTTAAAGTTCATTTTAAATTTATATTTAGTGTTTCATCCGTCCTAAAGCGGCTTTATTTTTGCGTATTTTCTGTTCCTCTCTATTCTGCGCCAGCACAATTATAGTAGTTTTGAGATTAAATGATCATCAAAGTCTAAATATTTTTACAACGAAACCTAATTTTAATGGATGCAGAATGTAAACAAGTGATTGTAAGATGAGTTGTATAAGAATTGCTGATTTTTTTTCGCTCAAAATTATTTAGTTCATTGTTTTTACATAGAGAGCCAGGCGATTTATATTTCGATGACGTCATTTGAATAAAGTTCATTATTTCCCATGAAGTTTTAAGTTTTCAAATATAATAAATTACTGTAGTACTGTGATAATTTCAAATATATGAGAGCTGAATATATCGCATTTTAAAGTTGTTTAAATAAAATTGCATTTCATTTAAAAATTATTTCATAATCAATGATTTATGCATGATTGATCTTTATTGTTATTATCCAGACAATACTCTTCATGTGTGTATATGATAGTCTTCTTCTTTCTTGATTTGTTTCCGTGTTTATTATCCTAACTTTTAAATTTTCTGCTCTAAGCGTTGTAATCACCTTTATTTGATCGAGCACAGTCACTTTATTTGATGGACTCATTAACATTTCCTTACACAGTTAAGCACTTTCCAGAAAACCCTGCATACTTGAAATTACGAATTTACTGAGAAAAAGGGTGAAGAATTTTATAAAAATAGAACTCGGTGTGTGGTTAGAATCACGACTCCTATTGCAGATTACAGCAACCACGTACCGGTTTTAATTATAAGGTATTCTGAAAGGGAAGCACTCGAAATTTGGTACATGCTACAATTTTGAGAACTTCCATGGGAACTAACACATTAAATCCTATACTGTAGCCGGTTATGCGCATAACAAAAGTACATAACGAGCTGTACTCGTACGCATAACAAGTGCATAAACTCAAAATTGGTCCTTGGAGGCTTTCATCTGCAATGGAAGTGTGAACCCAATCAACGGCTGGTAATACTTATTATAACAATAACTAGTTCTTAATCCTATCAAAGAAGGGGTACTAACATTGTTAAATTAAACTGAAACTTTTTAATAAGTTTTATGAAGTAGTTGCTTCAGTCTTCTAAGGCCTCCAGGGGGAGGGGGGAGATAGGGGTTTGAAAATTCGACTACGTTAGGTTCTTCCCTATATTGGACACTATAAGTGTGCAAATATTCAGCCGTCAATGCCACCAGGGTGATTTAGAGAGGTCCTGGAAAGACCTTATGAAACATCTATACTTTCTCCATCACCGGGGATTAAATCCAAATCCGGCTACGTTAAGTTTTATCTAACGTTAAGTTCTAAGATGGTCAGTACGATAAGTGTGCAAAGTCTGAGATATATGTACCCAGAGAACTTCTAGAGCAGCCATACTCAACTTTTTTTTTTCTCGGGCCACATACACATGACAGCTATTTCATATGGGCCGCAACATAAGGATTAATGAAAAAACATAAATAAATCCAAGTATTTATTTATCAATTTATCAAGAAATAAAATTAATGAGACAGTTAATATTGTAAACTCTTTTTAACAATCTTATTTAGATCAAGCTTGTAATTGCTACTCTTAAAAGGTCTTCCAGATGAGAATCAGTAAGCCGGTTTCTATATATATTCTTTTCATATTTCATTTTTAAGTAGGACGATTCACAAAGATACGTTGATGCGTGAGCAACGTGAGCAAAATTTGAGCACATTTTTGTATAGTCTTATATTGTTCAGGCACTATTTTACAAACTTCGGCGTACTTCTTTTCCTCTCTCTTTTCTTTAAAAATATCTTCCAGGTGTGTATTGTTTTTCATGTCAATAAATTCGTCAAATAACTCTTCGTAATTACATCTCAATACACCAACCAGTTCTGATAGTATTTCAAGTGTCAGGGATTTTCTACGAGCAACAGCATATTCTTGATTTTCCTTAAATCCTGAAATCTACTTTTAAATTCTTCTGATAGTGCAGTTACATAATTTGAAATGATTGTGTAGTTTTCTATAGAAATATCAATACCATCCTATTTAGCTTTTGTCATGGTTGGAAAAATTTGCACTATTTGGTTTTGCATGTCTTCGTAATAAATGTTTAATTTTTCTTCGAAAGCAAATATTTTATTCGCCATATGTGAAGTTATCTTATTTTCACCCTGTAAATCCCTATTGAGACTGTTAAGCTTCTGTCTAATGTCGCACAGAAAAGCTAGAATACACCACAATCCATCATTTTGAAGTTCACTGTAAATTTTATTGTTTTGCTGTAAAAACAACATTATTTCTTGTGGCAAAGAAAAAAAAATCTTTCCAAAATTTTTCCTCTGCTAAGCCAACACACCGAGGTATGTAAAAGAATGTCGCTATATTGACTACCCATTTCGTCCAAAATACTTTTAAATTTTCTGTGGTTCAGTTCTTGTGCTCGGGTATAATTCACTATACAGTAAAACTTCGATTAACCGTCACCGTCCGGACTAGGGCTGTGACGGATAACCGAATAGACGGATAACAGAAATCTCTTAATACATATGTACAGTAACGTGATTTCACTGCGGGCTTGGGACGAATATGAAAATAAAATCCCTTAAAAGTGAACGATACATACATATTGTATTTAATTTTACAAAACGAGCAATATAAACTTCAATATTAGAGTAGTAATGTACAGAAATGTATTGTAATACTATAAACCTGCGTTAATTTAAATTAATCTGTCATCTCCTTCAGTGTCTTTGAGGCTCCAGCTTTTTGCGCTGCGATGTTCAGTATTTTACGCAGAAATATGATTTGTGTTGCATTTGCCTCCTTTTGCATTTCAAACCAGTCGATGCACTTTGATAACATTGTTTCTGCTTCTGAGTGGCTAGTTGTAGGTTTTTGATTAAGAACTGATCCTTCATCGTCATCAATTTTTTCCTCTTCAATGGTAGTCACACTAGAAACAATTTCATCATCGTTCAAAATTTCAAAGCCTCCATCCATTTTGTCGCATTACAACCAATCTGTTACTTCTTCTGGCGTAATGTTTTCACTGTTTAGTCCTACATTGTTGCACAGTTGCACAATTTCGTCAACACTAACAATCTCAGTTCCTTCAGTTTCGTCAATAGGTTCAGGCAAGAGTTCATTCCACCCATTCTCTGTTGGTCTGTTGATACTCAGGCATTTTTTTAGACGATGACGGATAACAGAAACTGACGGTTAATCGAAGTTTTACTGTACTTATGACAGTTTTCATCACAGTTTCTATTTCGGGATTGCCAATACGTGCAGCTAAGTTTTCCTGGTGAATAATGCAATGAAATGTTATTAGATTTGTTAAATTATATTTCTGTTTGAGTAGGGAAATAAATGCATTTTCGGATCCAGTCATTGAGGGTACACACACAAACTAATTTTTTTATATCTATCTTGTTCTGCTCCAGAAAAGTGCAAATAAAATCGAAGTAATCTGTGCCTCTGGTTCGGCCCTACATTGGAAGAAATTTAAGAAAAATCTTCGCGAATTGAGTTCTGTTCAGTAAAATATCTTACAAAAACCGAGCATTGTGATGTTGCTGAAATATCCTTCATGGGAATATCCGCGGGAATCACAAAAACTTGCAGTTTCTCAAGTCTTCTATTACATTATTACAAATATGTTTTGCGATATCTTCAATAAGTTTAACACAGACAGAATCTGAGAGCTGGGTTTTTTTTTATTTCCAAAATTATTTGAATTTTGTTACTAAATTTATCAAACAGTACATTGGAAGCATCTACGAAACATTCCCTCACAATTTCTGCATCAGTACACGACTTCATATGTTTACCAACTATATAACAAATTTCATGCATTTGTTTGATATATAACAAAAGTCGCCTTTGTTACCGCTGCATCTTGTGACATTGCCACCGACATAATATTCTGTTGCAATGACTTTTTATAAAAAAACAATTTCTCACGTCTTATGAGAGATCTCTGAGGAAAAATGTCATTGAACGATTTGTGTTTAATTGTAAAATGACGAGAAATATTATATTTTTTTAATGTGACACTTTCATGACAGTTCAAACAAGCTGCTAAACAATACTTGTTTTGCACTACAAGATAGTCAGCTTCCCAATTGTGTTGAAACAATCTTTTTCGCCGGATATTTTTCGTTTGTATTTGGAAGGCACTCTGACATGGTGGATAATTAAAAATTACAGTTTCACACATAAGAAGTTGCTAGTTGACTGTGATTTGTTGTCACTAACCAACTCTTGCAATTAGAAAAAATCTGATGTGGGCAGCACATGACTTTCCCTGCAAACTTATATCCACATTCTTTTTATTTTAATTAAATTTATTTCACTTTTAATTCAATTTTCGTTCCCATTCGGTAACCGGACTTATTACTTTCCTTATATACATAATGTATAAGGAAAGTATTGTGACGGGGTCGAAAATTCGAATTCGAGTTTTCGACGGGAGAGCACGTTTCAAGCATCCCTGATCACGAATCAAACATTTTTGAAGTGATGTCTGTGTGTGTGTATGTATGTGTGTGTGTGTGTGTGTGTGTGTGTGTGTGTGTGTGTGTGTGTGTGTGTGTGTGTGTGTGTGTGTGTGAAAGTATGTGTGTGTGTGTGTGTGTCAGTGAGTCTGTGGAGACGATAACTGACGAGCGAATGGACCGATTCGAACCAAATTTGGTACAAAAATCACAATCCGTAAACACTGGAAGCCTATTGTTTTTATACGTAATCGAATGTTCAGAACCCCTCTAAATTTTCGAATGAAATTTTGAAAAAATCGTCAAAAAATCAAAGCCGTTAATGAAGTTACACAAATAGACATTTCTTATGTAATTTTTCATTAGAAAACGATTGGCATAAATTTTAGAACGCTAACATGAACCGTTCTCGAGGTATTGTACATTTTTCAAAAAAATTATGAAAAAGTCACATAAAAAAAAATTCCTATTGAGAAACATGTTCGCTTTTCATATGTAATACCATGCGATAAATTGAGTGACATCATTCTCGTGGATCTAGCTCGTTCCATTCATGAAAAAATATACTTTGAATAATACTTTTGTATTTGAACGCCAATAGTCATTTATCTGCTGTAAGAATAACTTTTTTCTTTGTGCATAACGCTTGGCGAGATTTTGGCGACGAATTTGGCGTAATGTCGCCAACTTGGCGACTTTTTGAAATGTTGCCAAATTAATGAAAATCTCGCCAAATGGATAAAAATGATGCTAAATCAATGAAAATGACGGCTAATTGTCGAAAATTCAATATCTTGGAAAGAATATTAGTATCTACTATAAGAAAAACCTATTTTTTTACTGTAAAAGTAGTAAATTCATTACATTATATAAGGAAAGTCATGTGTTGCCCACATCAGATTTTTTTCAAAGGTGGCGTAGAGAAAAAACGAAAAACTAAAATATCTCGAGAACGGCTAGTCCCAGTGTAATGGGGTTGGTCTTATTCTTTCTTCGCTAAAATTTACGTATTTAGCAAGCATTTAATGGATATATTTGAGCATACGTAGTTCTTTAGTTTAGATTTTGACGATTTTTGCGGGCCGTTTTGCAAAAAAAGGCAGGTTATTTTTCATCGAAGTATACCAAAATCTAATCAGCACCAGGGTGATCCATAAATGACTCATCTGCCGAATTTTGTGAAATTCGGTCCATTAGTTTTTTAGATAGATTGGATACAAGCTTTTGCGGGCCATTTCGTAAAAATATGCGTTTTTTTTTTATCCCGAATCGTACCTAAAACTAATCAACACCAGACTCGCCCACAAGTGACTTACCTACCAAATTTTGTGAAATTAGGTCCATTAGTTTTTTAGTTAGAGTGCATACAAAATCTGCACAGACAGACAGACAGACACACAGACAGACACACAGATACAAACACAGACGTCACGCTAAAAATTGTTTTCTCGTATTCTAGAGGTCTCGAAACGTGTAGATCCGTCGAAATCTCGAGTTGCGATTGTCGACATGATTCCAATACTTTCCCTATACATTACCATGTATTGCAGGGAAAGTAAAAAAAAATCTCAATTCTCCCTCTAGAAAAAAATTAATTCGCACCCGCACGACACAAGCAAAACAAAAACAAACTCGTTGTGACCTGCAGCCTGCAGATTCAAATGACAAGGGACGCTAGGCGATAGGTTCGTCACATCGTACATGGCACAAGACCTCTTACCGATTGATTGATAGATTTTTCCTGCAAACTTTTAAATAGTTTAACGCCCATGGCTTGTAAGTTTTTTTGACTGCTTTTACCGGGCCACCCACAAAAGCTCGGCGGGCCGACTGCGGCCCGTGGGCAGCAGGTTGAGTATGGCTGTTCTAGAGGGTCTGGAAAGTCTTTTCGAAACCTCCTATTCACTCTACTCTCGGGCGGTAAATCGAAAATCCAGTAAAGATTTAGCTCTCTATGTCATCGGGTGGTTTCTGAGAGGCTTGGAAGGACAGAAATACCCTAGACACGTTAGACAATTATATATTTAGATACCAATTTTTTCGGAGATGCGCATAACGGGCGCCTGATAAACGCAGAACCGATACATGGGTGCTGCTCTCTGCAATGGCGTGATTCTACCTTTGGTAACTATCCCAATAAAGAGATTCTATGATTATGAACTGGCTTCAAGATAGGATTGAATGTGTCAATTATTATAGATGTTTTAAAAATGGTGGCACACAGCAAGTTTTTTCCTGACATTGAATACGACTATACCATGCTGAATAGAATATAATAGCTAGTTCTTTGATGAATTCTACCAGCATCTAATCAACACAATGGTGCCCCACAAGTGACTTATCAACAAAATTCTGTGAAACGTGGGCAATAAATTTTCTGCTAGAGTAGATACATACAGTTTTTGCGGGACATTTCGGAATATATATATATATATCTGTAATATTGGCTGAAAATGTTCAAAGACGAGATATTTTACGTACCAAAATCTATTTTAATACAGGATACTTGAAACAGAGGTAGTTACATAGACTGGCCGAGCTCCTGATTGTTGATTAGATCTCACCAAATCTCTGTGCAGTCTGCGTCGTTTTACACAATGTACAGTTACATCGGAGGGGGAAGGATATGGTGGTATGGTATAGATGCTGTCTTTGCGTTCATTATGCTTTAAA
This sequence comes from Amaurobius ferox, assembly GCA_951213105.1. Lineage (NCBI taxonomy): Eukaryota > Metazoa > Arthropoda > Arachnida > Araneae > Amaurobiidae > Amaurobius > Amaurobius ferox. Next base: position 105,000,150 of record OX578140.1, read on the forward strand.
AATGTAATTGGGAAGCAGTTTCATATAAGAAAGTTTACTTAGAGGTTAAGATTAGTGACCATATATGGTATGGTCGAGGAAAAGGGGAAGTACTGGCAGACTTTGTTAATATTAGTGGCGTGGGATATAATTTAATATGGTTTCAATATGCGCTGGACATGATATAGGAATTTGGAATAATAATTATGAAAGAAAAGGGCTCGTTATTGGGAAAGGCTTAAAATTTCTCTATCATATATATATATATATATATATATATATATATATATATATATATATATATATATATATATATATATATATATATATATATATATATATAAGTATAAAAAGCATTTAAAATTTGAAAAAAGAAGGAAGGCTTAACGAGAAGCTTACTTAATGGCGGTAAGGGGTTGTGACCTTACACCCCAGTTGTCAACATGCATGTCATAAATGGCGCGGCATTTGGACGCTGGCTCCTGGACGCCAGCCCTGGCTGAAGGCAACCTCCGGAGTGACAATAACAATCATCACAAGACCGTTTAAAAAAAAAGTCCAATGATAAGATGAAGACCATTACTGGGTGGCAAACTAGTCCTTCAGACTACATTGACCTGTATATATCTGCGTGTTATCGTTCTGCGGTCCTGTTATTCATAGTATGCGAACCTTCATCGACAAAATTGATTTTAACTTTGTACAATATGCATTATTATTACGATAGAAATTATCAATATAATGTAGCATAAAAGGAATGGGGTATTGCTGTAGATATGCTTGTTGTAGAAATGTCTCATCAAAATCAATACGGATGTCTTCATTGTTGATAATTCTCTGTATTCTAGCCAATCCTCCCAAGAATACATTCCTAAATATATTCAAGTGGAGATTGGAATTCCAATTAATCAGACCGTGGAGAGGTATATTAAAACTTTTTCTTTTATCATAGATAGTAAAATTTACAGGCATTTTACTGAAATCGATGCTTAAATTTCCCATCGATGCTACATTTCCCACAAGTGACATACCTACCAAATTTCATAATAGTATTTGGTCAATCAGTTTTTGAGTTAGAGTGGATTTATACATTGCGGCACACAGCAAGTTTTTTCCTGACATTGAATACGACTATACCATGCTGAATATAATATAATAGCTAGTTCTTTGATGAATTCTACCAGCATCTAATCAACACAATGGTGCCCCACAAGTGACTTATCAACAAAATTCTGGGAAACGTAGGCAATAAATTTTTTGCTAGAGTAGATACATACAGTTTTTGCGGGACATTTCGGAATATATATATATATATATATATATATATATATATATATATATATATATATATATATATATATATATATATATTCCGAAAGATCGAGACACAGACAGATCAAGATACCGACACACAGACAAAAAAGACACACACACACAGGCGTTATGCTAAAATTAGTTTTTCGAGTTCTAGAATGCTCGAGAAGTTCAGATCCGTTGAGAAGTTGAGTTGCAATTTTCGAAGCGGTTTTCATTACCTTCCCTATATAAGTCATATACGACAACCATATACGAAAGTCATATACGACAAGCCTAACACATCGCGAGAAATTAAACTTCGTTTATGATTCTCCTCGACATTCTGTATGCACTAAGGTCACTCTAAAAACATTTTATTCTATTCCAGTATGCTCCAAACTTTGAATTCCATCGATAAGTGGAATTTGAATTTTCGACCCAGTAGCAATCGTTTTTCCGGGCGTGTGATATGCATGATATAATGAATATTTGATATATATTTCTCTACACAGAAACTGTTCTTCCTTTCACATCAACACATTAAGATTTTTAAAATAATGAGATACTTTACCACTTTAGATAAAATATTCATTACGAAACTAAACAAAAGCCCCATTTTATTCAATAAGGAATAGTTTGGAATTACGAAGTAAACAGGGAAACGAAGTGGGAATGGTGGAAAGGAAGCTAATTGTAAAAAATATAAAAGGAAGAAAGAGAAACGGAATTAATTATTGAAAACACTTTACTGTTTTTATTGTGCTTCCCAATCTATTTTTTTCTGGCGTAGAAGAAATTGAAATGTAATTCAAAGGTTAAAATAAAATGAATCAGCTTTTCTCTCACATATAACGTTAGTATTTCCTAATGAACTTATACATGAAAGAAAAACTGATTTATTAATTTGAAGTACAACTGCAAATATTCGATGATACTGCACTCTATTGTTTTCATCCTTAAGACTCTAACACTGTTGCAAGTAAAAAAATCTGATGTGGACAGCACATGACTTTCATTATATAATGCAATGAATTTACTACTTTTACAGTAAAAAAAAAATCTGATGTGGGCAACACATGACTTTCCTTATATAATGCAATATATTTACTACTTTTAAAGTAAAAAAATAGGTTTTTCTTATAGTAGATACATACATTCTGTCCAAGATATTGAATTTTCGACGATTAGTCGTCATTTTCATTGATTTGGCGTCATTTTTAACTATTTGGCGAGATTTTCGTTAATTTGGCAACATTTAAAAAAAAGTCGCCAAGTTGGCGACATGCCGCCAAATTCGTCGCCAAAATGTCGTCAAGCGTTATGGACGGAGAAATAAGTTATTGTTATATCAGATAAATGACTATTGGAGTTCGAATACAAAAGTATTACTCAAAGTATCTTTTCTCATGAATGGAACGAGCTAGATCCACGAGAATGATGTCACCCAATTTATCGCATGGTATTACATATGAAAATTGAACATGTTTCTCAATAGGAAATATTTTTTTTCTATTTTATATGACTTTTTGATAATTTTTTGGAAAAATGTACAATATCTCGAGAACGGTTCATGTTAGCGTTCTAAAATTTATGTCAATCGTTTTCTAATGAATTACATAAGAAATGTCTATTTGCGTAACTTTATTTGCGGTTTTGATTTTTTGACGATTTTTTCAAAATTTCACTCGAAAATTTAGGGGGGTTCTGAACATTCGATTTCGTATAAAAACAATAGGTTCCAGTGTTTACGGATTGTGATATTTGTACCAAATTTCGTTCGAGTCGGTCCATTCGTTCGTCAGTTATCGTCTCCATAGACTCACTGACACACACACACACACATACTTTCACACACACACACACACACACACACACACAGACATCACTTCAAAAATGTTCGATTCGTGATCAGGGATGCTTGAAACGTGCTCTCCCGTCGAAAACTCGAATTCGAATTTCCGACCCCGTCACAATACTTTCTTTATACATTATGTATATAAGGAAAGTAATAGGTTATTCTTACTTATATTCTTTCCGAGATACTGAATTTTCGCCTATTAGTTGTCATTTTCATTGATTTAGCGTCATGTATACCCATCTGGCGAGATTTTCCTTAATTTGTTAACAGTTTAAAAAGTCGCCAAGTTGGCGACATTCCGCCAAATTCGTCGCCAAAATCTCGCCAAGCATTATGGACGGAGAAATAAGTTATTTTTATAACAGATAAATGACTATTGGCGTTCAAATACAAAAGTATTACTCAAAGTACCTTTTCTCATGAATGGAACGAGTTAGATCCACGAGAATGGTGTTACCCAATTTATCGCATGATATTACATATGTAAAGAGAACATGTTTCTCAACAGTTAATATTTTTTTTAATTTATGGGATTTTTTGATAACGGTATCTCGAAAACGGTTCATGCTAGCATTCTAAAGTTTATGTCAATCGTTTTCTAAGGAAAAATTACATAAGAAATGTCTACTTACGTAACTTTATTAAATGTTTTGATTTTTGATGATTTTTTCAAAATTTCACTCGAAAATTTAGGGGGTTTTGAACATTCGATTGTGTTTAAAAACAATAGGCTTCTAGTATTCATGGATTGTGATTTTTGTACCTAACTTCATTCGAATCACTCCATTCGTGCGTGAGATATCGTCTCCACAGACTCACTGACACACACACACACATACTTTCACACAGACATCACCTCAAAAATGTTTGATTCGTGATCAGGGATGCTTGAAACGTGCTCTTCCGTCGAAAACTCGAGTTCGAATTTTCGACCCCGTCACAATACTTTCCTTATACATTATGTATATAAGGAAAGTAAAAATCTGATGTGAGCAACACATGAATTTTCGTACAAATTCAATAATTTTTTTCTTAATTTGTATTTCCTGATGCATTAAATTGAGTTTAATTGCAGAAAATAACATGGATACTTTTCTGATGTTATATACAATTTGCTGTTTTAATGCATGTCCGTTTCATTTGGAAACTCAATGCTCTTTAAAATCTTCAGCTAATCAGAATTCCAGTACCCTAAAATATCTCAATAACGGGTCATCGTAAAGTCATGGTGTTAGCCCTATTCGCTGTACCAGGGTAACCCACAAGTGACTTAAATAGCAAATTTCGTGAAATTTGGTAAAGTTTTCAGCAAGAGTGAAAACAGATAACTTTTGATTGGTCGATTCGCAAAAAAAAAGATAGGCTATTTTATCCCGATTGGTATCCAAAATCTAATCAGTACCAGGGTAACCCACAAATAGCTGATCTATAAAATTTTATGTAATTTGGTCAATTAGATTTTAAGTTAGTGAATACATTCATTGTACTGACAGACACACAGACACATACACACACACACGCACACACACACACATGCATACACACACACGCACACGTGCACACATAAACTCACGGACACACACACAGACTCACTGACACACACACACAGAGACGTCACGCTAAAAAAAGTTTTTTCGTGTTCTAGAGGTCTCAAAGCGTGTAGATCCGTCGAAAACTCGTGTTGCGATTTTCGACTTGATTTCAGTACTTTCCCTACGCATTAGTATGTATTGCAGGGAAAGTAATATTTTCTAAAGATTTTATTTTGATAATTCATTTTTTTTTAAATGAATCAAATATTTTCTTAATAACAAAATATTTAAGATTATTATATTTTTAGTTTGTCTTCTATATTCCGTAATATGCAAATTCAGGCTAAAATGATGGTGCAATCTAAGTGGATTTTTTAATAATCTTACATCCTATTTCATCTATACTGTTATAGTATGTGTATATATCTATGGGGTATATAATATACGACAGATACATATACTATGCTGAAGTTAGTATATATTCAGTGTAAAATACACATGCTATATACCAGAGACGGGAAAATTATTTGATGAGAAAAACAAATTAAATATTTTTCATACATTTTTGAATGTTCAAGAGCCGAAGAAAATATGATTCCAAAATTGCATTTTTAAATAATGACAAAAAAATTCAACGACATAGTTCTATTCACCAAAGTGGAATATGTTTAATCTCTGGTGGTTGACAACGTCGACAGGATCGTCCATATAAATTGTGGGGCCCCTACAAATATTTATCATGGGTCCCCCTTCATATTTGATTTTCCCCATTTTGTGAATCTTTTATTTCTTTTCCTATGCAAGTAGGTTCCAGCGAAGGCTCATAAGACAGTATTAAATGCCTTGAACTGGAGACGGCTTTAGCTCAACGTTATAATATTGGCCTACAACGTAAGTTGGAGATTTCGCATTCTTGCTACAAGATCTTAGGGAAACGCGAACAAAACGTTTCTTATAGGTCAAGTCATACGTGTATGTAAAGTTTCACGTTTCGACCTTCAGCAATGTGGGTTGTAAATTCATCACATAGATAGTATTACTGAGATGTATGATACATATAGTGTACGTGTCTACATTCAACGTATGCATCTGATGCCTAAAACGTGTAAATCTGTCTAAAATTCCAATTAATTCCATCGCTATACAGGGTGTCCCCAAAACATTGACTTTGGCTTTTATTTCTTAATTAATTATCTTAGACATATATAACAAATTACAAAAACATTTCCAATGAGTAAAATATGCCCCATACACTAATAAGGCTCTGTATAAATTTGCGTAAAAAAAGATATAGAATTTTATGAAATTGATAAAAATTTTCAGATTAAATTTGAAGAAATATAAAATTTAAATTTTATACAGCCCCCGAACAAAAACAGGGTGCCCCAAAAATATTGACTTTGGCTTTTATTTCTTAATTATTGATCTTAAACATATATAACAAATTACAAAAACATTTCCAATGAGTAAAATGTGCCCCATACACTAATAAGTCTCTGTACAGAATTTTAGCATTTTGTCATAAAAAGTCTCAGAGATATGAAAAGTAAAAAATGTTGACTTAAACCACTTTTCGATGCATCGACATGGATTCTCAAAGGGGAAAATTATGTCGGTAGATCGCGTTTCAGGGGTCATACACAAATTACGAAAGAAAACAATGATTACATAAATAAATAATAATTTTGCTATTTGTTGGTACAAAAGTATCTACACTGTGTAGAAATAATAACTTTACACAAAGATTACAAAGCTTGTTCAAAATGTTTTCCATCCATGCCAAAGATCCATTAAAGATAAGAGGCAGATATTATTTGCTTACGATGCATTTCTGCGTTGCATCATTTGAACTTTTGCTGTAAACATTTACATTTTAATTTGTGATTAATCTCTTATCAATTTTGTTTAAACATATCTCTGGGACTTTTTATGATAAAATGCTGAAATTTTGTGCATCACCTTATTAGTGTATGGGGTATATTTTACTCATTGGAAATGTTTTTGTACGGGGGCCGTATAAAAATTTAAGTTTTGTATTTCTTCAAATTTAATCCCCTGAACATTTTTTTCGATTTCATAAAATTCTATATCTTTTTTACGCAACTTTGTAATTTATTATGTATGTCTAAGATCAATATTTAAGAAATAAACGCCGAGGTCAATGTTTTTGGGACACCCTGTATATAGTTGCAATACTTTTTCTTTGTGCATAACTCTGTATTCTGGGAAAATTAGAAACAGTCATTAATAGGATCAGATTTTGAATTCAAGTAGGCATGTTACCTGGACCACGAGTAATCATACCATCTTTGAACTCGCCGCTGCATGTTTCTTGGTACTTTATGATGACGCATATATAACTTGGCTCCATCCTGCATAAGAGAAATAACTTTGTTCAAGGCATGTACCCATAGTGCGAAACACAACATATGAGATATTAAAGAGATATGGACATATAGTTACATAGTTAGACAAATTGGTTAAGATGATAAATTTATATTGACGATTTAGTTTTGTTTACGGAATATTTTAAGGGGAATCGTTACACAAAAATTTGAAATTTAGCATAAAAAAATCTATTTTTCTTTGTTTCTAATTTTCAATTTACATATTCTTAAACCTCACTTCCCAAAATAGTAGATTTTTTTTTATCTTGAATCAAAGTACTCTTTAGAAGTGACTTTATAAAGTGTTACTTCATAATCCTCTTAATAAATTGAAAACTGTATTTGCCTGTGTCTGAGAATACAAATTTCGCATTTATTATTTTATCGCAATTGCTAAGACTTTTTTTTCAATTTTCGATAATCATAAATATTTTGGGGTATTAATAAAGTTCAGAACATACACTGTAAAAGTATTCATAGTTTTTTAAAACAAAATTAACGTTATAATTTTGAAAATATTAATATACCTGAAAAATACGTATTTTTCGATATAAGTTTCTTTTTAGAGGAAAACATTGAAAATAGAAAAGCATACTTTCAAAGCCCAATATATAATGACACACAAAACACAGAAAGTAAATCATAATTAATTTTGAAGTTTTAGGATTTTAAAAAAGCAGCATTTTAAAGATAATTTTTTTTTAATTTTTCAAAATTTCACAAATTTAGAAAATATATGCTTTTTTTTCAATAATGTGCCTCACAATAAGGCAACTTGTAAATAAAAAGACTAATTTTCATCTGTGTAGTGATTTTAAAAGAATATAATTTTCCGTAACGTCCCCCCTTAAAACAGAAATCCCCCATTTATATAAAAGATTCCTAGAAAAGTCATTGAGTAAGCCAATAACTTGATAAAGGAAAAGGACACGAATGTTAACTTTAGGTCTATCTATAATAAAGTCACTATGACCGATTGAATAAAAGCAATTGCAGTTAACATTAGTGGGGAATTTAAAATGTTAGAATTTTGATCATGGCAACAAAGCAAGATAGACGAAAAAAGTTAATTACAAAGTTGTAGATCATTGTCTAATTCAGAGATTCCCAACCAGGGTTCCGCTGAACCCTGATTCTCCACGTGCCCGTTTCAAGGATTACATGAAAGCTTGCAAAAAACTTGCAAACACAGGTATAACTTGTCTTCTTTTTGGTATTGAGAAAAAAAAATTAAAATGAATTAGCTTTTAACGTGATCTATTAATAAAACAAAAAAACATGTTGAAAGATTGACTTGATTAAATATTTGTTATTTTTCACGCAAAATTATTTAACTTTGGAATAAAAGTGTATGAATGAAATACTCACTGCTTTTACATAGAGAGCCAGACGATTTATATTTCGATGACGTCATTTGAATAAAGTTTGAATGGAGTTTTAAGCATGGGGTCAGAACGCACGTTTACCTCCATGGTTTTTATTTTCCAAGTAAAATAAATTATTGTGGTTCTGTGATAATTAAAATAATATCCCCCCTGAATGTATCGTATTTTAGATATGTTTAAATAAAATTACAGTTGGATAGTGTTTTATCATTAATGATTTATGCATGATTCTCTTTCTTGTATTTATATTTAGTAATGCACCAGTCCTAAAACTGCTTTATTTTTGCATATTATCTGTGTTTTTCTAAATTCTGTGCTTACGCAATTACAATATGTTTTATTTTAAATGATTACTAAACTTTGATTATTTCTGCAACGAAGCTTAATTTTGACGTATGCAAAATGTAAACAAAACAAGCGATTGCAAGATGAGTTGTATAAGAATTCCTGAATTTTTTAATGCAAAATTATTTAGCTCTGGGGTCTGGACTATAAGTGATATGAACGGAATATTCGTTGATTTTACTTAGATGGAGAAGCAAGCGATTTTTTAGTATTGCCTTTCTTGGTGAAGTTTTAAGTTTCCAATTATTATACTATGATAATTTTAAAAATATCACCACTGAATGTATCGCATTTTAGAGATGTTTAAATAAAATTGCATTTCAGTTAGAAAGTGTTTCGTAATCAATGCTTTATGCATGATTAATCTTTCTTGTAACAATAAATATCCCACTGCTGAAGATGCCTTACAGAACAACGCTGGTAGTAGGTGACATTCCCCTCTCTTGCTGCAACCGTCCTCTATACGATTGGGTTTTATAGAAAGCAAGTCATAGATGGGTCAATTGTATCTAAGATCGATAATATGATGTAAGACGTCTAAATAAAGAAATATGATCGTCTTGCGGGTCCCATGACCGTCTCGGTTGGACAGGCTTCATTGCTGAAAGCTTCTTTACCTCATGGGACACCTTTAGTATATGAACAATAGAGGCTAGATTCAGATCCCTAATTATTATACAAGGAGTTACTTCAAAGTGCAGTCAGCTTTTTCATAATTTAGAGAAGAATTGAGTGTTTTAGGATATCTTGAAAATTATTAAAATAATAATTTTTATCATTTGGTACCTTCATAATTTTTTTATAAAGTAAATTATAGGTATGAGAAAGCTTCGAAAAGTGCAATTGTTGGAATTAAATAAATAATATTTCTAAAAACTGACTAATTAGTCAATAAGCTTTATTTATTAATATTTTATTTTAAGTGAAAATGATATTATAGATCATCACCAAACTATAAATTTATTCTCAATACCCTTTTTAATAGCTATTCTGTTGTTCGCAAAACACTTCAATTGTAGATATTAGTATCATCCAGGGGCAACAACAACATGTAGTAGACATATTAACAAACATTAATAACACCCAAAGCATGTTGTTGTTGTTACTAACCCCACTTGTCTGGAACCAGGCTAGAACAATCGCATAAAATCGAAGTATATGGTAAAGGAAAATATATTATAGCTATCCAAAGATCCCAGGTACAGCATGGTAGAAGTTTGACTTTTGCATAACACCACTCTATTTAGACCGAATGATAATGGAGGCGACAGCCACGGGGACCGTACGATTACCACCTTAATCTATCACCTGTCGGTTGAACTATAGGATCTACAGATTTATCGTGCTTATAATCTGTGTAGACATAGTTGTAGTTTTGGGCTTCTTAGAGGCTCGAGACCAGAACCTCCTACGTTCAATCATCTCCCCCAAACCACTAAGCCATCACTGCTCACAATAGTTACTCTGATAAGCAACTAGCAGACACAAAACGGTAAGTTCTCGAACGAGGAACGAATTTGGCGAGCATTTTATTGGGATAGGCAAGGATTTTAGACAGTTTTTATGTTCACCAACATTTTCGCCGAATATGTTCGTCCAGTGCGTCTGACCTTTAACACAGATAGTATGAAAGGAATGGAATTTTAAAATAAGAGTTTCTTGCACGTATCCTAGCCATATCTTACCAGTAATCTCTCAAACTCCAAACGACTGGCATTTCTGTTTGTGATGACGTTGCCAACTTGCCCTGAAAGAAAAACACTGGTTTTATAAGTTCCCATATTAATTTTCTATTAGAAATAAAATAAATACATATAAGTAAATACATATCACTTAAAATGTATAAATAAACACATACAATAAGCTATTTTCATGTAAAAAATTTTAGAGTTAGAGACTGTCCTCCTAATCATTTTGCCATGCGTTGCAGAGCGAAATTTTCTAGTCTATTTAAAAAATACTTTTCCAGAATTATTCTCTACAAAACCTAGAGCATTTCGTATTTCCAATTGTTGAAATTGTGAAATTACAATTGATCTACATCTGTTAGAGCCCGTAAGTATGTATGAAAGACGCCAAGTGTTCTTGTTTGGCGAGCGCCAAGCAGCGGATTGACGGTTTTGATAAAGCGAAATAGTAGTGTTGGAATTAAACTTGTAGCGTTAGGTGACACGAGAAAGTGGCTCGTTGTTCTAATTTTTTCATTTATATAGTTTGTAATAAAGGATGGATAAGTATTATTGCAGTACTCTTTTATTTGGAAATACAGTCCACTACGCATATAGAAAGACTCAATGTAGGTATGTTTAATTCATCCTCCAACATCATTGTGAGATAGTTCAGTTGAAAGTTCATTTTCCCAGAATATCTTAGGCTAGCTACAGTTAGCTAGTCTTAGATATAGCTGTAGATAGTATTAGATATAGCTTAGATATAGCTCAGATTCAGATAGCAAAGAAAAATGTTTTAAAAATTGTAGAAAAATATGCAAATTTAAATTTGTCAGATTTCATCTAAATATCACTCTCAAATTAAGAATTAAGCATATGAAGTAAATTTACTTAAAAATGAAAATTTATTTCGGTAATTGAGAATCCCGAGTAAATATTGTATCCAGAGTAAATACTGTTGTTTACATAAATTGCAAAAAGTAAAGGTCTAGTTTAATGAACTAAAAAATAATGAGTAACTCTGTTACTCGTTACTGATTCATGTAAAACATAGCTCTTTTCGTATATTTTGAATGGGAAAAAGTTGATGTGTGCGGTATGTGACAATGATAGGGAAATGTTTCGATATGTTTCGAGTTTTTGAATAATTTTAAAATTTTGATAGATTAATAGAATATAATTTACTTCGTCCGAATCGGACCCGAGACCACGAAGTTGTCGACAATGAAATGTTTAGATATACAGATAACTTCTGAAATCATTCCACCGGGCTAGCGTGAGGTTGGCGCAAGTAATTGAGCATACTGGCGTATAGCACAGGTAATGCAGATCTAAATTTTTTTACACTTTTATACCAGAATTGCTTTATAATACAACTTAAAGGGTACATATGTATAATTAGAAGAAACTTGCATAATGGTTTCTGTGTTGAGTTAGGTAGTGCAAATGTAGTGACACTTTCATTACATAATGACGTTTTATCCCCGTCACATTTATTAATGATTTACAATGAACATGGAAGGGAAACTTAACAACTGGACCATAACAGATGAAGCGACCGAAACCTAATATAACTTAAGATTGGAACTGTGGTTTCAAGAAGACACAACTTCCACTAGATGGAGAATAAGCAACCTGGATTGGTTGCAAGTGAGGACTGAAATTCTAGGTTTAGGTGATAGTGCAAGTAACATTGAAATTCATTCGAAAAATTTGAATCACTGTATTGAACAAGTTGAAGAAGAATTAGTAAACATCTGAAAAAGAAACAAGAAACAAATTATGAAACAAAATAAACAAAATGCGGTTTGGTGAACGAGCAAATTAACGAACTTTAGAAACAGAACTAGAGTCTTCAAAATATTCTTTCCAGCTGGGAAAATACTAATAACAGGATGATCAAAATAACAGCAATTTACGGTTTATAAGAAATAAATTATTAAGGTTAAACACGAGAGCTTTAAGAGATAGCTTAATGGAGTGTTAAGCAATAATACTTTTGGAGCGCACTACAGAACTGTCAAGAGATAAGTTTACTTGGCAATCTCTTACTAATTGAGTCCATATAGAAGACGGCACCAAACCGGAGTGCCCTTTAGAGTCTGTCGAAAAGATCTTGAAATTCCACTTCAGGTGTGAGGAGACAAGCACGGGGAGTGATACTCACACAAAATACCCTTCAAGTTCTGTCGAGGATATCTTTTCCTTCGTGAAGAGTCTCTGACGGAGTACCTTTACATTTCTGTCGAGGGCATCCACGATTTCCATCCCATTGGTATAGATTCCTACACTGGGGATGTATCCTCAACGGAATGCCCTCCAGAAGAAGTCAAGGATGTTCAGAGTATCCAGCTTGGTATAGATTACAATTTTAATGTGGTTGCAAATGACGATCGTGCAAGAGGAAAATATGGGCGAAACTATCGGGGAAGATTTACCCGAAGTACGAACAAAGACCTATCAACTCGACCTTCCTTCAGTAGATGACCATTCAAAGGAATAAAATGTAATGGAGAGTACACTTTATGGTTGCCTTCTATGTGGGACCTAGCTGGCCAGATCTCTAAATTATGATTGCAATTATTCTTTAATGGACACTTAGTGCAATAAAGTAGATAGGGACCAAGTTGAAGGATGGCCCTCTGCAAATTGCAAAGCGTTGGTTGCTGGTTTTGACCCTTTTTATTACTGGTGTCGCTGCGACGGCTTAGCGGTTTAGCATGGAGATGTCCGGTGGTAGTCTGAATTGTAGGCGCTCCTGGGAGTGTGGCCGGGTGTCCCAGGTGCGTTATCATGGTAGCGATGAATCTCTTCTTGTTTACCTTCGGGTGGATTTGCGGACTTTAATGAGTTATGATTTACCAGACACAGATCGGATCATAATTCACTTTTGTTCGTTTCACGTCAACAACCGAATTGAAAGTTGATGGACTTGTATACCCTCGGCGGAAAGTTTTGGAAAAGCACGTAAGTCGTGAAGTTCTTGGCTAAACCGCAAAATGTGAGAGGTTTCCAGAACTCGCCAAGTTAGCCAAATTCATTTCCCAGATAAGCGAATTTGTCGCCATGGGCACGTGACCTGGAGCTTCAAATTATGACCAATGGGTTTCTGTTAGGTTTTCGTAACAATATGATGCCACTTCCATTATATATCCGTTTCACTCCTGTCACATGTCGTTCCTGAATTACTCCATACCCCGCGCTCCCAGATGTTTTACACCAAAAATTGTAAGGAAATGAAATAAAATATTTAATGTTTCTATGTCTTCCGTTACACCGTCTATAAATGAAATATAAAATACATATTTCATTCTATTTTAACAAAACTAATCAGTTTACGTATGTTTAATGAATGTACGTGCAAGAGCAAAATAATGATTTATCTAAACTATGGGATCCATAAGAATAAAATAGAAGAAAAAAGAGATTTCTGATAAGATTGTGGAAATAGAAAAACAAAATCTTCCGGTTCCGAAGAGTCTGATTCGAATCTTACCCATTACGGAACTCAGCATGTGGTACGACTGGAAAGGTGTCCAATTCATGTTTCGGAACAATAAAGAAGAGCTGCGGTGAAAGTGAGATGTCTACAGTATTTCCGTATTATCATAAATAGTCTGATGTAGGCAGCTCATGACTTTCCCTAGGCAATGACTTTATGTATTTCACATGCAACGCCTTTATTTATTTCACAGCGAAATTATAGTGTACAAAGATCCACAGCATAATGCTTTTGCTATTGAAATAACACCAGGTAAATTGAAATTGGCCACTTTTTAGTCTAAACAGGATGACTTAATCATATTAACGTGCATAAGCTTCACCAAATTGCTATTGATATTTATATACCTTAACCTTTTGCTTATGGGTGGGATAGCGTTAATCCCAAACGAAGAACCTCCCAAAAAGACAGGCATTTGACATACCCTATCCCAAACAGTTCGATCCCCTTTTGCAGGCATTGGCGTCCATGTATGCCAATGTCTGCAAATTTCAAATGTCAAAAACATAAAAAAATTGCTCGAAAAGGGTATGTTAAAGACCTGTCTTTTTGGGAGGTTCTTCGTTTGAGATTAACGCTGTCCCACCCGTAAGCAAAAGGTTAAGATAAGAAACTAATTCTTTGGCGTCAAAGTACGAAAACTATTACAAAATAACTGGAGTGGCTGAACTCGACTGATTCCAGAATCCATTTTTCAGTAACTTTTCTTTTTCAAATTTTGCAAGAAAAGTTTTGAAAAAATAGTGTTCTGGATTCAAATGATTACAATTATAACGTGTTGCCTTTCACTTTAAAGGGCTTGAAAAAACCTTTCGATTGATATTATACTTGACAATGTACCCACGGGGGGGGGGGTGTAACTTGTACCCGAGGAGGGCTAATGACGTGACGAAAAAAAATTGTATCACGGCTAATTTTTACAAAAATAATTGAAAATCTGATTAATGTCTAGTGGTCATTGAACCATAAATAAACCCTTTTATGCATGATTAAGTTAAATTTTGTCCTATGCTGCCATGTTAAAAAATATAAAGTTTCGAATAAATTTCGAATAAAGTTTTCACTCGTATTTAAAAAAGTTCTATCTAGTTCTAGACTTTTTTTTATAACAAACCCAGACGTAAAGTATAGTGAAGATCCATTAATATTTGTGGCCGCTATTGTGTACAAAAGAAAAGAACCCTAGATATACAGACAGATAGACAGACAGACCGACATCACTCTAAAAATATTAAAAACGTGTTCAGGAGTTCTTGAAACATATATTGGAATCGAAATTCCGAATTCGAAAATTATCATCTAAACAATATTTTCTTTATATATATTGCACACCAAGAGAAAGTAAAAATGATTTCTATCGTGAATAGGGATGAACTAGAACCACGAGAATGGTTTTAGCTGATTGGTTGCATAAAATTACATGTGGAAAGTGGATGGACTTAACTATTTTTAAATTTCATGTAATTTTTGTGAAATATTTATTTGGAAAATCGAGATACGTGCAGTATTTCGATAACGGTTCATGTTAACGTTCTAAATTGGTGTTATTCGTTTTTTAATGAAAAATTATGCATAAAATAATAATTATTTTATCACTGTAGATAGTTTTGATTTTTTTAATGATTTTTTTTTTAATTCATTCGACAGGTGAGGGATCTACTAAGCATTCGGTTGCGTTGAAAATCAAATGAGATCCCAGTATACACTGATTGTAGTAATAATACTAAATTTCGTTCAAATACATACATACGCACACATCACTTCCAAAACGTTCTATTCAAGCTCAGGGATGCTTCAAATGTGTTCTTCTGTCAAAAACTCGAATTCGAATTTTTAACACCGTCACAACACATTTCCTATATTTTATGTATAGAGAAAGTAAAATTCGACAAAATTATATGATCTGAACTATTGCGATAGAACGATTTTTTGTAAAAATATTTCTAATGAACGAATGTGAACTTTTGCGTCTACAAAATGCAGAGAGTACTGTAGAAAGTCTCCAGAAAAAAACATATTATCTTAAATCACCTTCAGCAAAATTTGTTCTACTCGACGAAGAGAAAAATAAGATTTATTTCAAAACTCCGATAAGAGTGGTGATCTTATTTGATGCCTAAAAGTTATTTAGATACATTAAGCCCCTTTGCCGGTTCATTTTAGCGTACACTTTCCAAAGTTAACTTTGCGAGATAGAGGTGCAGGCAAAACTGTGGATCTCCGTTTCTCTGAGCAATATAGTCGTACTAATAATTTGAATATTAAATTTTGTTGCATGAAACGAAGACAAACTAGAGAATCAATTGATATATATATATATATATATATATATATATATATATATATATATATATATATATATATATATATAAACTGTTTTGACAAAATAAGAGGGGTGATAATGCCTATTAAGACGAACGATATTTACTATGGAACGTAGGGCCGCATTCCACTCTGAGTGTCAGAAAAGAGTAACTTCAAAACACGTCCAACAAGCACAAGTCGCCACTTCGGACGACAAAGCTGTCGTGCCGGAGAAGTATCACATCTCCAGAAAACCATCGTCACTTCTAGTCATCCGACACTTCTTGAATGCCACATATCCCGTACTGTGGATTGGACGTAGTGGACCTGTGGCTTGGCCTCCACGCTCACCGGATATCGACCCACTGGACTTCTTCTGGTGGCACTTAAAATCATTGGTGTACGAGACGCCTGTGGACTTCGTAGAAAATTTCGTCGCGAGAATCGTTGTTGCAGCAGACAGGATAAACACGACACCAGGTGTCTTCGAAAGGGTGCACCAGTCGTTCATTCGCCATTGTGAATTGTGCAACGGCACCCTTGGCCGTCACTTTGAGTCTTTCTGTGGTGTAAATAAATAGGATTGTGCAACTTATGATTACGTTAATTCTCCTTATTTTCAATGTTGAAAGTTCAACTTTAACTTTGCGCTTTTCTGACACTTAGAGTGGAATGCGACCCCAGGTGCCATTGTAAATATTGTTCGTTTTCATGGGTACTATCACCCTTCTTATTTTGTCAAAACAGTTTATATACACCCTGTATATAGAAATAAAAAATAGTCAAAATTATGTTTATACTTTTCATATTGCATTAGTACTATACTCGCGGAAGAGCTAACTTGAATACATTGTGGACGCTATGACAGGTTAATTACTCAGTTTTGTTTTTATCGGCCCATTTTGCATGCTAGCTAGTTTCCATAGCAACAAACATCATATTGAATATCCAGTTAGAATAATGCATTTTATTGAAATGATTATAATTAACATTTTCCAATATAGTAGAAAAGTGTTTATGCCTGTCTGATCGTTCGTACTACCATAAAAATGATTTTATTAAAATAAAATTTTTGTATGTTGTTGAGACTGTCTGTGGAATATCTGGGACTGAAAATGAATAAAATCACCCAATTAGTTTCGGATTGAACTCAGGTAGAAAAAAAGGAAATACATTGAACTCTATATCACTTAATTTTTCAAACAGTTTTTAAACGAAATTAGAATTCACGGATTGCTTCGAAACGTTTAGAAAATATTCAAATTGTTAAAAGATGTTAAAAAATGTTACAAAATATGTTAAAAGAATTTCATTAAAGTACCTAGTTTTTTAAATAAAAATTAAAATAATAATTACACGCATATTATATGAAGAAATCATGTGTTTCTTCGCAAAACAAAAGATGGCTTTCATTTTTTTGGGAGGGTTGGGATATTCAAAGCGTAGATGTTTAAATATCGTTTAAATTTAAATATAGTATTGCTTCCGTCATAAAACTACTTTACTTTTGCATTTTATCTGTGTAGTTATATTCTGTGCCAACGGAATTACAATATTTTTGATTTGCAATGATCCTTAAACTTTATTTAATCAAACAACAAAGCCCAATTTTATTGCTAAATGCAATATAATGTAAACAGATCAAGTGATTGTAAAATGAGTTGTATAAGAATTGTTGAATTTTTTTTCACTCAAAATTATTTAGCTCTGGAGTCTGGACTATAAGTGATATGAACGAAATATTCATTGATTTTAAAGAGAGTGGCAGACAATTAAATTTTGATGACGTCATTTGAATAAAATTCATTTTGTGTAACTGGCATTGTCTTTTTCAATGATGTTTTAAGTTATCAAGTAGTAGTACTGCGATAATTTTAACAAGAAAGATCAATCATGTATAAAGCATTGATTATGAAACACTTTTAAACTGAAATGCAATTTTAATTAAACATCTCTAAAATGCGATACATTTAGCGCTGATATATTTTAAATTATCACAGTACTACAACAATTTATTTTATTTGAAAACTTAAAACTTCATAGAAAAAGTGAACTTTATTCAATGACGTCATCGAAATATAAAATCGCGTGGCTCTCTATGTAAAAGCAATGAATATTTCATTCATATCACTTTTATTCTATATAGCAGAGCTAAATAATTTTGCGTTAAAGAAATTCAGCAGTTCTTATACAAGTCATCTTACAGCTTGATGTGTTTACATTCTCCAAGCGTGAAAGTTAAGCTTCGTTGTAGAAATAATCAAAGTTTGATGATCATTTAAACTCAAAAATATTGTAATTGCGTTGACACAGAATATAGATGCACAGAAAATAACACTTTTCAACTATGTTGGAAAGTGTTAAAAATGTCACGCTAGTGTTACAAACACTGAATTCATCACATTTTAGAGATGTTTAAATAAAATTGCATTTCAGCTGGAAAATGTTTCATAACCAATGCTGTATGCATGACTGATCTTTCTTGTTTTGAATATTTATTTTGGAAATCGATGGATGTGAATTCAAAATATTGATTTTATACGTAATTTTTTTTTAATAATAAATAAAGATTATTAGATATACTATTTAACTTTGCGGCAGCTTACAGTTCTTTTTATATTGCACTAGAAAATAAACTCGACGATGCCCGGAAGTTACATCAGGGTAGCTATGTAAAAAAATAAAATAAATTAATTTTATTCATATAAATAACAATTAGAATTGCTTGTAATCTGTGCAATAGCAGTGATACGCCCCCCCCATAATCACAGAACCGAAAAGCCGTCACTTGTAGAGAACGTTAAAAATCTACCGACAGACGTAACGTAAATTTTAATTTCAACAATATGAGCACAAGTAGACCAATTCATATATTGGTCATATATTCCGCAAAGTATTATCAATGTAATTTTTATATTTCCAATAAATAAGCTCTCGCTACCTAAATAATACAAATACAGATAACAGCATCCAATTTCCAAATCGTTTGTTTTGAACTAAAGTTATTCTCGCGATTCAAATAAATTAATATAATACTTAAAATCGCTCAAAAGTTTAATCTTTTTGCGACGGCGGAATTAGACATCGGTAAGCCACCGATAAATGGGCCATCGTGTCATTAGTGCTTACCGCACAAGTTAATTACTTTACTCTTTTAACTATGATACTCCACAGAAAGATAGAAAACAAGCACAAATTATTCGTGTCAAGAACTTTTTCTTGTGGGCTAGTTAAATGCGTCATGTCCAATTCGTGTATCGTTACTCGTTACGTTCGTGTATCGTCGCAAATGACGCTAGCCAATGTGAAGCATTTAGTAGATGCGGGATATAGTTGGTGCTCGCAAGGGTGAAGCGTTTAGTGGATGCCGGATATAGCCTGATATAGCTGGCGTTAGCCAGGGTGAAGCATTTAGTGGATACTGGACATAGTAGTCGGCGCTAGCCAATGCGGCACATTTAGTGGATGACGGATATAACCGGCGCTAGTCGTGAAAAGATTAAATCTGATAATTATTGCTATATCAGCGAGTTTTAGTCAAATTTCAGTCCAATTTTAGCACAATACTCATAATAATAATATAATAACAAATAAAAAAATAAGATGACATCTTTTGAAATCGAAAATTAAGAAGTCTAAAAATATAAGATGAAAAAAGTAAGATGACATCCGAAAATTAAGAAGTCCCAAAAATATAAGATGAAAAATGTAAGATGACATCTTTTGAATTCGGAAATTAAGAAGTCCCCAAAATATAAATGCACTCAGCAGACGATCAGCAGACTTCAGCCAAATTGCTCGATCTGCGAAAAATGGGGAGGAAGGGTGTGGCTAAAATCTATCGGTAAAAGGTGGAATCTCTGTTAAACGCTCCGGAACTTAGTCGAAGAAATTGAAGACTGAAGGCGATCACTTAAAAATTACAAAAATTAAAATTATTAATGAAATGGAAAATATTGTTTTGTTATAATGCAGAAATATATGTGGAACTTTTATCTAAATTATAGAATTGTGCTAATCTTAGATTTTTGGAAGTGATGATATATATATATGAAATAACGAAAAAAATGCGAATTTCGATGTATTAAAAAATAAATATAAAGTGATTGCTCCACAGTTTTCGTTCAAACATTACTGGAAACTTTTTTTTTTCGATGGTGATAGAAACTCTGTTAGAAAATTTTCGGTCGCTAAGGTACCTGTTTGTATGAAAATGATAAAGTATAAAATAAATAAAAAACTAATACGAAATTAAAAAAATTATAACACCGAGGTGCACGTATCCGGGCCCTGAAGTATCTGTGTACCAAATTTTATTGTCGTACGAGGCTTATATTTCCCATTAAGACTGCAGACACACACACACACACACACACACACACACACACACACACACACACACACACACACACACTCACACATGCATACACAGACAGATAAATTTCTGTAGTGCCAAGTTAGGTTTGTCGCAAGTATCTTACATAATAAAAGAATATGTTTGTTCGTTCATCTGCTCTAAAATTAAAACGTAATATAATATTGGCGACCGTATTGTATTACTAACAGAATAATGGAAGGTAAAATGGTCAAGCAAAAAATTACGTGAACAAACTTTCTGACGCTGCAAGTTAGAAATTATCGACGTCAAACGGTAATATTTTACATAGAGCACAAAAAAGAGCTCAAAAAAAAAAAAAATTCACATAGTAAAGATTTACTATAGAGCTCAAAAGTTTCCTGAAAACATAATGCTGGACACGTAATGTGTCAGTAAAACCCATCTACCGTTACTCTTCCATTCGAAACAAACTGCAAGTTAAAAAAATTGCCGGTCCTATACGTTTCTTAACTATATTTTAAAATTTTAAAACGTTTCAAAGTTTAAATATTGCTCATCTCTAAACATGGAATATAAAATGTGTTAAACTTTTACCAATATTCAATAACCAGCCAACAGCCCTACCGTGCTGAAAACACCGGTTCTCGTTAGATCACCGAAGTCAAGCAGCATCGGGTGCGGTTAGTACTTGGGTGGGTGACCGCCTGGGAACACCGCGTGCTGTTGGCACATTTCGGACGCGGTAGCCAGGTGATTTGGGCGCTGAATTTTCACGCTGCCACAACTGCTGCAGTGTTCATGCGGAGTACGATCACTTTAAATATGTGGGTCCGTAAGTCCTTCCGAAAGATTGGTGGCAGGAGAAGAAGGGTACGGTCCCTGTGGATGTCCCCCACTGGGTTCAGATCTAAATTGGGTGGCACTTCCCGGCCGTCCAAACGGCTACCTTACACCTTTCTGGTAGGTCGGTCGGTCTGGGTCTCAAAAACAACAGTATTCAATAACCAAAGCCAAAACATTGTTGTTGTTGAAACCCAGACCGTCCGACCTACCAGAAAGGTGTAAGGTAACTGTTTGGACGGTCGGGAAGTGCCACCCAATTTAGACCGGAACCCAGTGGGGGAGGCATCCGCAGGGACCGTACCCTCCTTCCCCTACCACCAACCTCTCGGAAGGACTTTCGGACCCACATGTTTAACGTTATCGTACTCCGCATGAACACGGCGGCAGTTTTGGCAGTGGCTGGAATCGAACTCGGGCCTACCGAGTGCAACTCCAGCGCGCTAACCAATGGGCTACTGCGCCCAGCCAAAACATTGTGAAAAAACAAACAAACAAGAAACAAAAATGCTTCTACTGTCTAGTACATTCTATCCATCGCTACTAAAATAAAGAAATCGCTCCGATAATTCTATTACTTCCCAAAACTACCCCCTTGCAATAAATGAGGCAAATAAATCAATACCTGCTTGCTGATCGTTCTCCCCCTCCTCCTTCCCCCTTTGTCAGAAACCATTGGAGGTAAAAGGCGTTCTATCGCGGTCAAGTATCATCGATCACCATCGAGACGCCGGAATTTCTTGTATATTTGTGTCAATGGACCATGGATAAAAGAAACAAAATCTAATGTGGGCTGCACGTGGCTTGCGACAGACTCAAATATATTTTTTTTCTGTCTTCAGATATTTATATCGATAAACTTGAGCTTTGTCGCAAAAGATAATACATAGAATCAATAATTGTTTCAAATGATACAGTAACCGCAGTTTCAAATTAATTAGAGCGTGGCTCAACTTTCTTGTACCAGAATATGTTTTTAAGGAATTTATTATTTCTTTTATGCAAATTATGCAAGAAAAAAAATCTGATGTGGGCAGCACATGACTTTCCGCATATAATGCAATGAATTTACTACTTTTACAGTAACAAAATAGGTTTTTCTTATAGTAGATACTTATATTCTTTCCAAGATATTGAATTTTCGACGATTAGTCGTCATTTTCATTGATTTAGCGTCGTTTTTATACATTTGGCGAGATTTTCGTTAATTTGGCAACATTTAAAAAAGTTGCCAAGTTGGCGACATTCCGCCAAATTCGTCGTCAAAATCTCTCCAAGTGTTATGGATGGAGAAATAAGTTATTCTTATAGCAGATAAATGACTATTGGCGTTCAAATACAAAAGTATTACTCAAAGTATCTTTTCTCATGAATGAAACGAGCTTGATCCACGAGAATGATGTCACCAAACTTATCTCATAGTATTACATATGAAAAGTGAACATGCTTCTCAATAGGAATTTTTTTTTATTTTATATGATTTATGGGAAATGTGTTTTGAAAAATGTGCAATATCTCGAGAACGGTTCATGTTAGAGTTCTAAAATTTATGTCAATCTTTTACCAATGAAAATTTACATAAGAAATGTCTATTTGCGTAACTTTATTAGAGGTTTTGATTTTTTGACGATTTTTTCAAAAATTTCAATAGAAAATTTAGGGTGTTTTGAACATTCGATTGCTTATAAAAACAATAGGAATTCCAGTGTTTACGGATTGTAATTTTTGGACCGAATTTCGTTCGAATCGCCCCATTCGTTCGTGAGATATCGTCTCCACAGACTCACTGACACACACACACACACACACATACACACACACACATACTTTCACACACACACACACACACACACACACACACACACACACAGACATCATTTCAAAAATGTTCGATTTGGGATCAGGAATGCTTGAAACGTGCTCTCCCGTCGAAAACTCGAATTCGAATTTTCGACCCCGTCACAATACTTTCCTTATACATTATTGTATATAAGGAAAGTAAAAATTGAAAAATCTGTATTGTTGGTTCAAATGCTCACAATTATGGTATGTTTAAAGGGCTAGAAAATATCATTCGATTGATACCAAGTTTGACAGTGTACCCCCTCAGAGGGATAATTTACCTCCCCCCCTGAGGGAGACTAATGATGTCAGGAACGCAACATTTGTATCGCCGTTATTAATTTCCTTATATACATAATGTATAAGGAAAGTATTGTGACGGGATCGAAAATTCAAATTCGAGTTTTCGACGGGAGAGCACGTTTCAAGCATCCCTGATCACGAATCAAATATTTTTGAGGTAATATCTCTGTGTGTGTGTGTGTGTGTGTGTGATTGAAGGAGCATAAAAAAACGAAGGGGGCTTGTTTGGCATTTAATTCGCCGACATTGATTGTTGAAGTGACATTCTTGAAAAATAAATGAACTGTTAATAAATCTACAGCAGCGAAACCCGCGTGCTTCGATGGGCCACGCCATGCTTGCTTTTACTTTTTACTCTGTAAAGCTGGGATAAGATTCTACCAAATTTGTAATTGCGATAAACAAGACAACAATTTCGGTACTTGCGCGTGAAAGTTTTCTCAAATTTTTACTTTCGTTATATACATGATGTATAAGGAAAGTATTGTGACGGGGTTGAAAATTCGAATTCGAGTTTTCGACGGGAGAGCACGTTTCAAGCATCCCTGATCACGAATCAAACATTTTTGAAGTGGTGTCTGTGTGTGTGTGTGTGTGTCAGTGAGTTTGTGGAGACGATAACTGACTAACGAATGGACCAATTCGAACGAAATTTGGTAAAAAAATCACAATCCGTAAACACTGGAAGTCTATTGGTTTTAAACGTAATCGAATGTTCAGAAATCTCCTAAATTTTCAAGTGAAATTTTGGAAAATCGTCAAAAAATCAAAACCGCTAATAAAGTTACGCAAATAAACATTTCTTATGTAATTTTTCATTAGAAAACGATTAACATAAATTTTAGAACGCTAACATGAACCGTTCTCGAGATATTGCACATTTTCAAAAAAATTATCAAAAAGTCATATAACATAAAAAAAAATATATTTCCTATTGAGAAACATATTCACTTTTCATATGTAATAGCATGTGATAAATTTGGTTACATCATTCTTGTGGATCTAGCTCGTTCCATTTATGAGAAAAGATACTCTGAATAATACTTTTGTATTTGAACGCCAATAGTCATTTATCTGTTATAAGAATAACTTATTTCTCCGTCAGTAAAGCTTGGTGAGATTTTGGCGACGAATTTGGCGGAATGTCGCCAACTTGGCCACTTTTGAAATGTTGTCAAATTAACGAAAATCTCGCCAAATGGATAAAAATGACGCTAAATCAACCCTTTTTATGGAGGAGGTCAAGCCTCCTCTATAAAAAGGGGTAGCGAGTTAGCGGGATTGATGAGCGTAGCGAGCAGGACGTATCATATTCTATGGGAGTGCTGACTTGTTTATGTTGGCCAAATATAAAAAGCTCTTAAATTTCGTATTAATGATCACACGAGAAATATTTCCAAACGAGTAATTTCTAAGGGTAGCAAGCTTATTTCGATAAAGCCCTATGTTTAGTTCGCGGGCTGAAGACTACAAAGCCAGATTAAAATCATGATTTCATGATCCAATTTAAAGAAGTTTGAATCATCCCGATCTTAAAGATGAAAAACAAGTTTTATAAATATATTAGAAAGAAATATAATGCTATCCGAATAATCTCTTTCTGATAAGACATTTCTCAAGACTGATTTCCAGTCGCTATTTATCTGCCCTCTATTAAATGTTCACTTAAATGAAGATTACGTTTACCTGAGGGCGCAATTCGAAGCATTCCATTCTTTGCACTGAGACATCGAAAAATTTGATCATATCAAATGCTAAATGAACTTGTGCAAATGACATAAAAGTTCAATTCGATTCAGATCAATCATATATAATGACCAGGATTTGTCAGTAGAAAATTGGATAAAAAAGAAAATTTTTAATACGTCTGAGGTTGGGGTTGTATAAAGCCTTACATTAAAATGTGTAGTTTGATAAAAAAGAAAGAAATCAGCGGTGTCTTGAGTCTGGTGGATCCAAAATGGTTTTTCTTGAATAATTTCTTGTAAATTAAAACTCTAATAAAGTTCAATTAATAAAAATAAAAATATATTCTACCCAAAACCGCGAAAAACGCGCAAACGACTCATAGGGACCCTAACGGAATAGAACGAAAAAAAGGGGGGTTCCAGGGCATTCTGCCAGACCGCGGACAAAAATGGAGTACTGGACAAGTCATTAACTAAATTACTAGAATTTTTTTGGATATGAAAAGCTCCAAATAAGTCAAGATTGTAGATAGACGTGTATTTTCGATGCGATATAATTTGGTAATAACTATTTATATTATAATACTCGAACATTTACCCGTCGAAGCCCGGGATTAATACAGGGATTGTTGTTGTTGTTGTGACTTATCTCCCGTGATGAGGAGCGTCTAGCACCACGTCCACTGGACCCCTGGTCCCATGGCGAAGGGGAGAATATGCAGCTTCACTTTTTATTGAGGCTCGCCAAGGGCAGAAGTCTGACTTTGCCTCGACTACACAACATCCATGCCCGCTGTCGGGATTCGAATCCACAACCCGCTACTCCAGCGATCAGAAGGAAACGCATGCCCCTGACCGCTCGACCACCGGATCGGCAATACAGGGATTAGTTGCATTCATTCAATCATTCAATTTTACAAAAGCCATAGTGATAATAGATTCACTGCGTTCTCTATTACGTATCTATTGATAATATGGATTCCGCTCAAAGTTTTTTCTTTTTAAATAAATCGATCTTTCCGATGGTCAACGTGCTTCAACATTTAATTGCCAAAAATTAATTTGTAAACTAGTTTCTAAAACTAAAAAATCTGATGTAGGCAGCACATGACTTTCTTTATATAATACAATGCATTTACTACTTTTACAGATTAAAAATGTTATTCTTATATTAGATGCTTATATTATTTCCAAGATATTGAAATGTCTTCAATTAGCCGCCAGTTTCATTGAT
This sequence comes from Amaurobius ferox, assembly GCA_951213105.1. Lineage (NCBI taxonomy): Eukaryota > Metazoa > Arthropoda > Arachnida > Araneae > Amaurobiidae > Amaurobius > Amaurobius ferox. Next base: position 105,026,654 of record OX578140.1, read on the forward strand.
TTAGCGTCATTTTTATCCATTTGGCGAGATTTTCGTTAAAAAGTTGCTAAGTTAGCCACATTCCGCTAAATTCGTCGCCAAAACATCGCCAAGCGTTATGGATGGAGAAATAAGTTATTCTTACAGCAGATAAATGACTATTGGCGTTCAAATACAAAAGTATTATTTAAAGCATCTTTTCTCGTGAATGGAACGATAATGATGTCACCAAATTTATCGCATGATATTACATATCAAAAGTGAACATGTTTCTTAACAGTTAATATTTATTTTTAATTTATTGGATTTTTTGATAAATTAATTTGAAAAATGTGCAATATCTCGAGAACGGTTCATGCTAGCGCTGTAAAGTTCATGTCAATCGTTTTCTAAAGAAAAATTTCATAAGAAATGTCTATTTGCGTAACTTTATTAAAGGTTTTGATTTTTTGATGATTTTTTCAAAATTTCATTTGAAAATTTAGGGGGTTCTGAACATTCGATTGTGTTTTAAAACAATAGGTTTCCAGTATTCACGGATTGTGATTTTTGTACCAAATTTCATTCGAATCGCTCCATTCATTCGCGAGATATCGTCTCCACAGACCAATTGAAACACACACACACAGACATCACCCCAAAAATGTTCGATTCGTGATTACGGATGCTTGAAATGTGCTCTCCCGTCGAAAACTTGAATTTGAATTTTCGACCCCGTCACAATACTTTCCTTATACATATGTATACAAGGGAGGTAAAAATCTGATGTAGGCAGCACATGATTTTCCTTATATATTGCAATGAATTTACTTCTTTCACAGTGCAAAAATGATCTATAAGATTGTAAAGAACCTTTCCCCAACCGGGAATAGGACCCTGGATCTACGAACTGGCTAGTCAACGCTCTACAGTTGAGCTACTGAGACGAAATAGCGAGGTCTTATTGAAAAAAATTGGATGTATAAAATCCACGATACACTGTATTTAACGTTGTTGTTGCTGAAACCCAGACCGTCCGACCTACCAGAAAGGTGTAAGGTAACTGTTTGGACGGTCGGGAAATGCCACCCAATTTAGACCGGAACCCAGTGGGGGAGGCATCCACAGGGACCGTACCCTCCTTCCCCTACCACCAACCTCTCGGAAGGACTTTCGGACCCACATGTTTAACGTGATCGTACTCCGCATGAACACGGCGGCAGTTTTGGCAGTGGCTGGAATCGAACCCGGGCCTACCGAGTGCAACTCCAGCGCGCTAACCAATGGGCTACCGCGCCCCACTGTATTTAACGTTGAATAACTTTTCCGGATGAAAAAATGCAAAAATATTTTGTAACCAATTAACTTATATTTCACACAACTCTAATAGTAATAATTATTAATAATATATTTCATCCTCAATAAGCAATATTGTTCATATATTAAAATATGTAAATTATAAATTCATCAATTAGGCATTATTTTCATTACTTGGTGCCATTTTTACAATTTGGATAATGTGTTCGTTAATCTGGGGATAAATATTGATAAGTTGACTATACGAGTATATCATTAGATTATTCGACAACTTCGCTAAATACTTCGCCCAAGTGTTGCAGACAAATGCGGAGACGAGTTTTATAGGAGTATACTGGAAAGGTATGCCTGCCATTTGACGGAATTAAAAATTTGCAAATCATTACCTCCCATTTAGCATCATTTTTATCGATTTGGCGATATTTTTATCAATTTGGCGACACTTTCGTTTATTTTGCAATATTAAAAAAAGTTGCAAAGTTGGTGACATTCCGTTAGAGATATTGAATTCCCATCAATTAGTCGCCATTTTCATTGATTTACCGAATTTGGTGACATTTCCTTTAATTTGGCAACATTTTAAAATGTCGCCAAGTTGGCGACATTCCGTCAAATTCGACGCCAAAATAATCCAAGTGTAATGGACAGAGAAATAAGTTATTCTTACAGTCGATAAATGACTATTGGGGTCCAAATACAAAACTATTAATTAAAGTACCTTTCCTCATGCTAGATCCACGAGAATGATGTCAACAAATTTATTTCATTATATTACATATGAAAAGTAAACATATTTAGCAATAGTTAATATTTTTTTTAATTCTTTCTGATTGTTTGGTAAAATTTATTTAAAAAATGTGCAAATACCTCGAGAACGGTTTATGCTAGCGTTCTAAAGCTTGTGTCCGTTTTCTAATAAAACATTAAAAGAAATGATGATTTGCATAACTTTATTAAAGATTTTGATTTTTTGATGATTTTTTTCAAAATTTCACTCGCAAAATTTTGGGGGGTTCTGAACATTCGATTCCGTTTAATAACAATAGGCTTCCAGTATTCATAGTGCTGTTGAGACCCAGACCGTCCGACCTACCAGAAAAGTATAAGGTATCTGCTTGGAAGGCCGGGAAGTGCCACCCAATTTAGAGCGGAACCCAGTGGGGAAGGCATCCATAGGGACCGTACCGTCCTTCCCCTACTACCAACCTCTCGAAAGGACTTACGGACCCACATATTTAACGTGATCGTATTCCGCGTGAACACAGCGGCAATTTTGGCAGTGGCGGGAATCGAACACAGGTCTACCGAGTGTGATTCCCGCCCTCTATTAACTGGGCTACCGAGTCCCTAGTATTCATGGTGTTGTTGTTGTTGTTGTTGTTGTTGAGACCCAGACCGTCCGACCTACCAGAAAGGTGTAAGGTAACTGTATGGACGGCCGGGAAGTGCCACCCAATTTAGACCGGAACCCAGTGGGGGAGGCATCCACAGGGACCGTACCCTCCTTCCCCTACCACCAACCTCTCGGAAGGACTTACGGACCCACATGTTTAACGTGATCGTACTCCGCATGAACACGGCGGCATTTGTGGTAGCGTGCAAATCTAGCGCGCAAACCACGGGGATACCGCACCCGAGATGGCCAACAGCACGCGGTGTTCCGAGGTGGTCACCCACCAAGTACTAACCGCGCCCGATGCTGCTTGACTTCGGTGATCTAACGAGAACCGGTGTTTTCAGCACGGTACGGCCGTTGGCCCCTAGTATTCATGGTGTGCAATTTTTGTACCAAATTTCGTTTGAATCGCTCCATTTGTTCGTGAGATATCCTTTCCACAGACTTATTGACACACACACACAGACATCACTTCAAACACGTTTGATTCGTGTTCAGGGATGCTTGAAACGTGCTCGCCCGTCGAATATTGGAATTCGAATTTTCGACTCTCCAATACTTTCCTCATACATTATATATATATAGGGAAAGTAAACATTTCGATGAGTATATGCCTTTCGAGAGCCAAGGTTCCTCTGTACCAAATTATGTGACCATACGCCGATTACATTTTCCGCTACAGGCGACACAAACAAACAGACACTCAAACAGACATTTTCTTTTATTATTATAGATAATCCGCGATCAAGAACACGAACTTTTAATTTATTGAAATAAAAATTATACAAATAAAATTATTAATAAAAATGCAATTGTTAATAAATATGAAGATATCAGATAGGCATACACAAAATTTGACAATTAATTCTAAATAAAACAGAACAATTTTTAATGTTTATTGAGAATAAAGCAGTTTGTTTAGTTTTATATTTTTGCTTATTTATTTATTTTTTAAACTGTCTTAAAAATGACTGTCTTAAAAATGCCTCTGATGCGTATTGTCTGCTGCCTCAAAAATTATTTTTAGTTTTAAATACTGGATAATTGCAGAATACGATATATTTATTTTTGATTATTTATTCCTTTAAATGCTTGATCTGTTAATGTGAACCCTACTTTTTTCATTCCAGACTTTTACATGCATTCATGAATGAAGACTTGATTTTTCGTTTCCTCTGATTTGAATTATATATTGTTTTCCTTATATACATAGTATAATGTATAAAGAAAGTATTGTGACGGGGTTGATAATTCGATTTCGAGTTCTCGACGGGAGAGTATGTTTCAAGCATTCCTGAACACGAATCAAACGTTTTTGACATGATCTCTCTCTCTTTCTCTCTCTCTGTGTGTGTGTGTGTGTCAGTGAGACCATGGAGACGATATCTCACCAACGAGTGGAGCGATTCGAACGAAATGTAGTAAAAAAATTAGAATCCATGAGTACTGGAAGACTATTGTTTTTAAACGCAATCGAACGTTCAGAACCCTCTAAATTTTCGAGTGTAATTTTGAAAAATTCACCAAGACATCAAAATCTGTAATAAAATTACGTTAATAGTCATTTCTTATGTATTTTTCATTAGAAAATGATTGACATAAACGCTAATATGAATCGTTCGAACGCTAGCATAAATCATTCTCGAGATTTTGCACCTTTTTCAAATAAATTTATCAAAAAATCATATAAAATAAGAAAAATATTAACTATTGTAAAATATGTTCACTTTTTATATGTAGTATCATGTGATAAATTCGGTGACATAATTCTCGTTGATCTAGCTCGTTCCATTGAGAAAAGTTACTTCAGGTAATACTCTTGCATTTGGACGCCGATTGTCAATTATCTGCTATAAGAATAACTTATTTCTCCATCCATAACATTTAGCGAAATTTTGGAGACGAATTTGGCAGAGTGTTCCTAACTTGGCAACTTTTTAAATGTTGCTAAATGATAGAAAAAGTCGCCAAATTGGTAAAAATAACGACAAATTGGTGAAAGTTCATTATCTTGGAAAGAACATAAGAGTAGACTAAAAGTAACCTATTTCACCATCCGTCTGTCCGTAATGCTTGACGAGAAATTTAGCGGGACGTTGCCAACTTGGTGACTATTTTAAATGTTGCCAAAGTGATAAAAATGTCGCCAAATTGAAAAAAAAGTCTTCCAAATGAGAAGCAATGTTTCGCAAATTCTGATTTCCGTCATATGACGGGCATACTTTTTAGTATACAAGAAATGCTTTTCTCTCCGTTTGTCTGTAACACTTGGTGACGCATTTGGCGAACTTGGCAAAGAATGTAGCAAAGTATCACCAACCTGACGATATTTCTTCCCAAATTTTCAAAAGTATCGTCAAAATTCCAGAAAAGCCGCCAAATTAATCAAAATGACGTCTAATTGATGAGTTAAATATTAAAATAGTTTAATATATGGACTATATCGCTTATTGAGGATGCTGTCAATATTGATAATTGTTAATTTAGAGTTGAGTAAAATACAAGTTAATTGGGTACTATAGCTGTCGCTATTGGCGCGCTCCCTAGCTGTGATGGTAGTAGTGGCGAAAAACAAGGCGCACAGAGAAATAGAAGCACATTCACTGCAGGCGTTCAGGTCGAGGATACGCAAAAGGGGAAGAAGGGAGAGTCGGCGAAACGCTAAAGATGCGGAGAAGATAAGAATAGATGCGGTAAAGATGCGGTAAAGTACCCGTCGATGACTGACAAGTACACATGGGAAGATCCAGAATATTTAGCGGGAGGAAATTCAACATAACAGCTGTGGAATGAAACTGGATTCCAAATTTGTATACCGATCCTTTTGTTGAGACGGCGAGTTACAAACGACGCATTGGGAAGATGGATGAATGATGAGACTCAGATAAGTTGAGTTAACTATTCTTCTTTATTAGATGGCGAATTATCATGCTCCAAATACAGCAAGGGTTTTGGACATCATAGTAGTTAATGATATTATTTGAAGGGTGAGCATAGGTTTTCAACATGTAGAACAAGAATTGTTGAATGCGTCATCACAATCGAAAGTAACTTCCGTGAGGCTTCAAAATCTCATTTAGAGCGCGGCATAAATAATTTATTTCATCATTAATTTGAGGTTACGCGACTATTATTCTATTAAGAACAAACATTCTGTTTGTGCCCCGAGGGCAAACGCGTCCTATCAGTTCAGGAATTCATCGCCAACTGACTCTAATTACATTTTTCATAAGTCAGCGTCTTAATATAAATGTGCGTGACGTCACAAAAATTAGCGCCAATACATGTCAATATGAAATGTACATCCGGGTTAACGGTCGAAGCGTCAGGAATGTATCATAACGCGAATGGTTAAAGACTTAGACTGGGAGGCTCCAAAAGGGCGAAGTGAAACATTTGGTGGTTTATCAATTTTGAATAAAAAAAATCTGATTTGGGCAACATACGACTTTCCTTATATAATGTAATGAATTTACTACTTTTACAACTTAAGAAAACGTTATTCTTATAGTAGATAATTATATTCTTTCCATGATATTGAATTTTCTTCAATTAGACGTCATTTTCATTGATTTGTCGTCATTTTTATCAATTTGGCGAGATTTTTGTTAATTTGTCAACAATTAAAAATTTCGCCAAGTTGGCGACATTCCGCCAAATTCGTCGCCAAAATCTCGCCAAGCGTTATAAGCGGAGAAATAAGTTATTCTTGCAGCAGATAAATGACTATTGGCGTTCAAATACAAAAGTATTACTCAAATATCTTTTTTCATGAATGGAACGAGCTAGATCCACGAGAATGATGTCACCAATTTTATTGCATGGTATTACATATGAAAAGTGAACATGTTTCTCAATGGGAAATATATTTTTTTTAAATTTCATATGACTTTTTCATAACTTTTTTGAAAAATGTGCAATATCTCGAGAACGGTTCATGTTAGCGTTCTAAAATTTATGCCAATCGTTTTCTAATGAAAAATTACACAAGAAATGTCTATTTGCGTAACTTTATTAGATGTTTTGATTTTTTGACGATTTTTTCAAAATTTCATTCGAAAATTTAGGGGGATTCTAAACATTTGATTGCGTATAAAAACAATAGGCTTCCAGTGTTTACGGATCGTGATTTTTGTACCAAATTTCGTTCGAATCGGTCCATTCGTTCGTCAGTTATCGTTTCCCCAGACTCACTGACACACACACACACACATACACACATACTTTCACACACACACAGACACACACACACAGACATCACTCCAAAAATGTTTGATTCGTGATCAGGGAAGCTTGAAACGTGCTCTCTCGTCGAAAACTCGAATTCGAATTTTCGACCCCGTCACAATACTTTCCTTATACATTATGTATATAAGGAAAGTAATAAGAACAGAATTCCGAATGGAAAACGAAATTAAATTTTGCCGAATGTAATAGAACAAAATGGAATTTTGAGATCGCGTTTCCTAAAAATAAATTTAGAAGAAATTAATTAATAAATGGGGGTAAGGATTTTATAACAGTACTTTGAAATAATTTTACATGTTGTCATCCTGAAAATCGCCAAATGTACATTTCAACGCTAAAAACGCAGTACCGTGGATCTTATACATTATTTCTTGACTGTAACATTCATTGAATTATATAACGAAAGTCATGTTCTGCCCACATCAGATTTTTTCAGCTTGATGCAACAAAATTGTATACGGATAGGTGCTTCTTTGTATATACATTCAGTAGTTAATAGACAGTCGATTTAGTTACAGATGATTAGGTCATAGTTTTGAACACAATATTTAAAATATAGTGCTTAAATGAGTTAGTTACTCGTATAAAATGCACGCCGCAGATGATTCATTTTTATTTGCTACCATATAACTTCAACGACTAAGCTAGTTCATATTCTGAAAATAGCTTTTATCTTTCTATAGTTCACAGATGCGATCAATCGCATTGTTTATGGAAGGTAGTTACTGCAGTAGTACATTTTTGCGCGTTTGCTACACCAGTTAATTAAAACAGAATGAACGTCAAGCTTGACACAAAACAAAATTTTAGGAAAACTGATATCTTAGGTCACGTACAGAGGAATTAATGAAAAACGTGCAATTTCTAGACATTTAACTGCGTATCCAATACTTATGAAAATCCAGTTGAGCCTCATCGAAGATTTAAATATATCATTTGTTGCAAAATATCATTAGTAACTTATGAGTAAAATAAAATAGAAATCAAAAATAATTCATTACTAGTTTTTTTCTATACTCAATGACACTGTTGTAAGAAGAAGCAACAATTAATAGTTTTTGGGTACCTGAATCGTGCATTTTCAAGGTTGACTGGATTCGAGTTGGTTGAAATAGAAATAGAAATAATCTAAGTTGGTTAGATTCGTTGATATAAATGGATTTCAATCCAGTTCATTTGAATACATTGACTTCGATTGAGCCAATGAAATTCATTTAAGATGACTGATTTGCGGAAATTTATTGTAATGGAAGGAATAAGCTAGTTGCAGTTGTTTAAGTTGAAATCAACTGGAAATGGCCGATCGGTGGCAATTGATTGTATTGAAGCAATACGTTATTTGAAGTCGCTTTATTTGACATTATCTGAAGATGACTGATCCGTGGCAACTGATTAATTGGAAGCAATGAATTAATTGAAGTCACTTATGATGAAGCCAACTGGAGAAGACCTATCGATGTCAATTGATTAAGTTGGAAGCAATGAGTTAGTTTGAGTTAGTTAGTCGCCTAAGTTAAAGTCAACATGAGATGACTATCTGGTGGCAATTTGTTGATTGATTTCAATACAGTAAATTGAAGTCGTTTGGATTGAGTTGTGGAAGGTAATGGTTTGATAGGAATCAAAATATTCGATGGTTAAAATTTGAAATTAATAGTTGTCATTGATTCATATCGATTACGAATAATTTAATTGAGTATCTTTGACTGAATTGGATCCAGAAAGTCGAAGATTAGTAGCACTGGAGGAAGGAATCCAGGGCCCAACGCTGAATCGAATGCATTCTTAATTGGAGGATAGAACGCCTCGTATTTGTCGTCTCGTCTGTAAGGTGAGTAAACGGAGGAAGAGATAAAGGTATTGAAAACGAAAGAGACGGCGCAAATACGTGTTCCAAATGTCTGAGTGCTCGTGGTTGGACATGGGAAGCAGATCTGGAGAAAAGAGTTAGAACTCTTAATATTTTTTTCTAATTTAACCAGTATTAATTATGAAATTCTGACGTGAATAATATCTGTGGTAGGGATTATCTGAATAAAATCGGAGTGGTACGAAAAATGGTTTTTTGGCCGCTTATATCTCCAAATCAAATAGTTAATTAACTAGAGTGGAATTTTACTTGACATTTTTATGCCAGAATCCATTTTTAAGTAGCTTTTATATTTTTTTTTTGCAAATTTTATAAGAAAAAATTGGAAAAATCTGTATTGTTGGTCCAATTGATCACAATTATGATATGTTGTCCTTCATTTTAAAAGGTGTGAATAAATATTTGGATTGATACTAAGTTTGATAGTGTACACCCCAGCGTGGAACTCTCCCTCCGAGGGGGATAATGACATCACGAACACAAAAATTGTAGAGGTTCATTTTCATTACAGCAATTGAAACGATTAAATTTAGTAATCATTGAGCAATAAATAAAAGCCCTTTCATAAATAATTACGTCAAATTTTGTCCTATACTATCATGGTTAGAAAATGTAACATTTTGAATAAATGTTACATTCGAATTTTTAATCGAATTTCATAAAATTCTGTCTAGTTTTACAGTTTTTGATAATGAAGCCGAATACAGAGATTCGTGAAAATTCATTAATATGTGTGAACAATGGTGTTACAATTTAATATTATTTTAATTAATATTTTAATATATGGAATCAACATATTTTAATATATGGCCTGTATTGCTTATTGAAGATGCTATCAATATTGATTAATATCAATTTAGAGTTGCGTAAAATAAGCTAATTAAGTACTTCAAAATAGTTCTACATGTTGTCATCTAGAAAAGCGCTTCATGTTCCATTCAACATTAAAAACACTGTGCCGTTGATCATATACATCATTTTTTTACTGTGAGAGAAGTAAATTAATTGCCTTACATAAGGAAAGTTATGTGTTGCCCACATCAGATGTTTTTTGAATAGTGAAACATTTCGATTTTACTCTTTATTAAAAAAAATTGTATGGTACAATAAAAGTTGTATGACACGGGAAAACGTAAAATCGAAGTCGAAAGATAAGGAACTGTAGAGGAGGTAAAACAAAACTTATAGGGTATATAAAATTTAAATTAGATATATACAAATTCTAAAGAGATATGCAATACATATAGATATATACAAACACATGTATCAAAATTTATACTGTATTCTATAAGCAATTTAATTGGTTTTAAAATAGATACGGGATTTTTGCTTCGTGTTATTTTTTGTTTTAATTTAAATATGAGCATTTTAAATTACTGAAATTTTTTGCAAATGAGATACTTGCAAATCCTGACTCAAGAAAGTAGTTTTGATAATTTTAATTAATTTAACGCTGTAGCGAAAGAAAGTAATTTGCTTCTTCAATTTCCGTTTTCTTGTCGTCACAGTCCTCTGATGCAGGATCCATTAAATCAAAAATTATTTGCACTTCTGAGGTGATACCATCTTTAACGTAATTAGTACAATCCTCAGAAATAATTTCTAGATCAATAAAACATTTGTCTTGTCTTTCAATAAATTCAAGAATGCAGGACATAATACATACATGAAATTCTGAAAATATTTAATGTGACACACACATACACACACACACACACACACACACACACACACACACACACACACACACACACACACACACACACACACACACACACACACACACACACACACACACACACACACACACACATACACACGCACACACACATACACACACTCATTCACAAAAGAGAGAGAGAAAGAAAAAGAGAGAAAAAAGAGAGAGAAAGAGTGAGAGAGAAAGTGAGCGAGAAAGAGATAGAGAAAAAGAGAGAGAGAAAGAGAGAGAGAAAGAGGGAGAAAAAGAGAGAGAGAAAGAGAGAGAAAAATATATATAGAGAGAGAAAAAGAAAGAGCGAAAGTGAGAGATAAAGAGAGAAAGAGAGAGAAAGAGAGAGAGAGAAAGAGATAGAGAGAAAGAGAGAGAGAAATAGAGAGAGAAAAAGAGAGAGAAAGAGAGAGAAAGAGAGAGAAAGAGAGAGAGAGAAAGAGAACGAAAGAGAGAACGTAGCGAGTATTCGAAAATAGTAGAGCTGAAACAACGTCTGAAGCGGGAAAGAAACATATTAATGGTATAAGAGATTAATCGGGACCGAGGAAAATAACACACAAAGCCGTAAAACGTAAAACGTGGGAGATGTAATATCGAGATTTCACTGTAATTCATTTAGTTTTACTAATCATTTTTTCTGATAAAGGAGTCGTCAAAACCGATTAATGTATATTTTTACAATATTTTTATGCTGTTTGATTAACGATGAGTTTTTTTCTTCACATGTCTTGAAACGAATTTGAAAGTTGAGTTTAATTGAAATATTGAAAAACAAATTCAAGAGAACCACATACCTACAATGGTTGCGAAGATGAAGACTCCTATCAGGTAGCTGACGATAGTAAAAAGGTATCTGAAAAAAAAGAGAGAAAATGATTTAGTTTATAGAGGAAAATATATTTCTTTTACAATAAATAATAAATTAAATAATAAAATATAAATATCAACAAGTTTTTGAGTAAAAAAATATATGTACCAACCAAATTTTAGACTTTCCCAATGTTGCTCGCAGTGACATCACCAGCATGCTGCATGTTTTTCAAAAATAAATAATTAACATTTTATAAATTCCCCACGGTTTTTCAAATGTCTGGTACATGAAGTGGCTTGTTGGGTATCTCTGCGCTACATGTAAAAGTTATCGTCATGCAAATAGGATAACGATATGTTCAAATTTTGTAAATAGTAACGAAAATTGTGTGTGTGCGGGGGGGGGGGGGAGCTTTGGCTTAAATTATAAAATTTCTTTTTATCCTTTTTATTACAAATAAATTTACTGCCTATAAAATTACTTTATCCAAGCTTCCTTTTCAAAAATTCTCCTTTCAACGAAAAAAATTGAAAAACTGACGGAAACTGAAAATTAATTCAGGGCTTTCGTTTTTCATAAATACTTTTCGAGGATTCCCTTGCAAACCTACTATATATATATATATATATATATATATATATATATATATATATATATATATATATATATATATATATATATATATATAAGATTTAAAATGAAAAAAGAAAATATATAGGTGGAATGATTGTGTTTACAGGGTTGCAGAAAGGTCAAGGGGGATTGCGACCCTATTTATCCTGGTTAGAAGCAAGCTTTGACTTCATAAAAACGCTCCCAGAGACTCTGCACGCCCCAAACAACAATCGATCATGCCCGTGGGGAAAAAATGGCCGAATTCCAGACAACATAAAAATGATCAAAATAACAAAACTTGGAAATTTTACTAACCAGCAAGACGAGAATCATGGAAGAGTTGCATAAAGCGTATAAACTTCGAATAGGAAAGCATACATAAAAAAGTCGCGTCTAACTTATAAAGCCATCTGGAAGTGCATCAATCAGATAATCCCAGATAAGAGTTGAGTTGTATCGTATGATGTCGGATAAATTAACATAATTTTTATCACTATAATTTCTGCAAAAAACATCATAATAGTGCTGTACAAAGCGGAAGGGATATGATTGTTCCCGAGTTCCGTTGATTAAATGCATCATGCATTTATTAAATTCTGTAATAGATGAGTTTAATAATCTGTATCTGTTCAAGTGATTTACGATTAATTTACATTGTACGTTTAAACTCATGTTGGTATTCCAGTGGGTAAAATAATTTATCTTGCAGTCATATAGATGTCTCTTGTCAAATAATTTATAACATAATTTCTGTTCCAAATTATAATAAATAGTGATGTCAAGGAAATCAACTGTTCCTACATTCGCTGACTCCGATTCGATTAGTTCAAGGCACGGCGGGTAGAATGTAAAATCAAATATAGTACATTGATTATCCACTCCAATTATGACGTCATCAACGAATCTAAAGAATGGTATTTCACTAATTAAATGCGTAATATATATATATATATATATATATTAGTATATATAGTACGTTCTCTTGGAGTCCAAATTTCTCCACAGTTTTGTTTACAACATATTTGTTACGCATTTAATTAGTGAAATACCATTCTTTAGATTCGTTGATGACGTCATAATTGGAGTGGATAATCAATGTACTATATTTGATTTTACATTCTACCCGCCGTGTCTTGAACTAATCGAATCGGAGTCAGCGAATGTAGGAACAGTTGATTTCCTTGACATCACTATTTATTATAATTTGGAACAGAAGTTATGTTATAAATTATTTGACAAGAGACATCTATATGACTCCAAGATCAATTATTTTACCCACTGGAATACCAACATGAGTTTAAACGTACAACGTAAATTAATCGTAAATCACTTGAACAGATACAGATTATTAAACTCATCTATTACAGAATTTAATAAATGCATGATGCATTTAATCAACGGAACTCGGGAACAATCCTATCCCTTCCGCTTTGTACAGCAATATTATGATGTTTTTTGCAGAAATTATAGTGATAAAAAATTATGTTAATTATAAAAATTATGTGGAGTCCAAATTTCTCCACAGTTTTATTTACAACATATTTGTTCTTTCTTGGATTTCGTGAATTTTTAGATCAATTAAGCTCTCATATATAGAAACTTTTTATCAATGTATAGACACATTTGTTATATACAATTTAACGTTTATCATATCTGTAAGTGCTTGATATTAAATGCATACTACAAGCTAAAAAAGTTTTGCAGTGTATAACACATGTATGCTTATGCAAAAGTTTTGCATACTTTAAGAAACATGCAACTTATTTACTAAATAAATTGCGATTTTTGCACTTGCTCATCAGTTTTTAAAAATGCATTAGTCACATAATTTTTAAATTATTGCCGAACAAATTTTCAATAAAATAATATTACAGCCGTAAAAATTTAATGAAACGTACATCGAATTTGAGAGATAATCATGCCAAATATGGCACCTCCTCTCTTACTTACCTTTGATGTACCGCGGAGGATGAATTCAACCGTAGCAAATTAGAGCCTTAGATGTATGCAATTGAGATATTTTACTGGTTCTGTATAATGAAGTTTAGTTGTCTTCGACTATAGTATCAGATCGTAATCTAAATAAATCCCTAAGTGGCTGACGTCAGTTTCGACTGATTGCATCGCATCGAAATACCTGACCTTCTAACAGCGTCCCATATTCATGCTTCTAGAAGACAACTCTTGACCTCGAACAAGGACGGGGACAACTTATTTAACACTCGTCCCGGGCACTGCTAGAATTTTTTTTGAAAATTTATGAGTTTTACATAAAAAATCATAATTAATGAACGGGATATAGCAGAAATAGAAAATGTTGATTAGAGTAGTCTATAATATTCAAAGAAACATCTAGTAAATTATGCCCATAGGTTTGGCAGCCAATTTTATTATATCACAATATTAAATTTGGAAGTGTTTTAAACACACACAAAAAATATATTTTTTGAAATACACAAACACTTGCTCATTAATCGTATGGATTCTGTGCAAGATTTGTTTGATAATTTCTGGACCTTTTCGATGGTGTAAAGGTAAAAACTCTGCACTAATATTTTCAGTTACTAAGGAACCGATTTGTGTGAAAGTCGCTGAATATCGTGCTGAAACATAAAATAAATAAAAAAAACTGATCAGAATAGAAAAAAAGCTCACCGAGGCGTATCTCCTCGGGTCCTAATGTACCTATGCGCTAAATTTCATGTCTGTACGAAGCTTAGATTTTTCGCTACAGACGACACAACTAGACAAACTGACAAACAGAAGAATAAACAAGCAGACAAACAAACAGACACCTTCCTTTATAATTACAGATTAAATAGAAACGTTAGTATATTAAATATTTTGTTAGTGAACGATATTTGCTTTTCAATGCAATTAATTTTAAAAACAGTAAAGTATCAGAATATACTATATCCCATTTATACTGTTATCACTTTATTTAATCGTATTCGTACTGATAAATTCAGGGCTCAAGATAACTTTGACAGTCATGCAGGGGTATATGTTGTACCCCTTCTTTCCCCAGATAACGTTTATATATTATATAGGAGGCGCTAAACGTACGGTTGGTATGCGATTGGCAGAACACGCTAGAGACGTTAAAAATGTTAGGCAATCGACTGCTCTTGCCCAATTAGTGATTAATGATAATTTTCAATCCCTTTTTGAAAAAAAATTTCTTTTGATCAGCTGTAACAATCCCCGGTCTATTTTAGTCTACGAATCCCTTTTTATTAATCCTTTACAACAAAGTTGAAAAGTGTTTATGACTTTGTTCATTCTGTCTGTCCGTTAGCACGATAACTGCCGTAAAAATGACTTTATCAAAATGAAATTTTAGTATGTTATTCAGACGGTCTGTGGGACCTATGGGAATATAAATTAATAATGTCACCCAATTAGGTTTGGATTGAACCCGGGTTAAAAATATGAAATACATTGAACCCTATGGGACCTAATTTTTCAAACATTTTTTAAGCGGATTTAAAATTCACAAATTGCTTTGAATATTTTAGAACGTATTCAAATTATCCCATAAAATATATATAAAAAAATTCAGCAAAATATATTCAGTAGTTTTTAAAATAAAAATTAAAATAGTAATTACATCTTTTATATGAAGCGATCACCTGACCACTATATGAAGAGATAACGTGACCACTATATGGAGAGATCACGTGACCCACTTCAAAATAAAATATGGCATCAATCTTGTATCAAAATCGCGATTTTTAAAGTTCTTTTTAATTCATATTTATTGTTTTATCCGTCCTAAAACCGCTTTATTTTTGATTAAATTCTGTGCATCTACATACTGAAACAACGCAATTACAATATATTTGAGTTTAAATGATTATCCAACTTTGATTATTACTACAACGAAGCCTTCTTTTCTCTTATGGTAAATGTAAACAGCAAAATATGTAGAATGAGTTGTATAAGAATTGCTGCATTTCTTTAATGCAAAATTATTTAGCTCATGGAGTCTGCAATATAGCTGATATGAATGAAATATTCATTGATTTTACAGAGAGAAGGACGATTTTTTCGATAAAGTTTTAAGCATAGAGTTTAATTACTTGTACCTCCATGGTCTTAAGTTTCTAAATAAAATAAATTATTATAGTAGTGTGATGAATGAAATGATTGGAAAAATGTTAATGAATGAAATGCTGTTTTTATAGAGAGTCAGGCGTGTTATATTTCGATGATGTCATTTGAATAAATTTCATTTGTTTTCGATGAAGTTTTCAAATATAATAAATTATTGTAGTATTATGATATTTTTAAAAATATTACCGTGGAATGTATCGCATTTTAGAGATGTTTAAACCAGGCAATTTATATTTTAATGCCGTCATTTGAATAAAGTTCATTTTTTTTCGATGAAGTTTTAAGTTTTCAAATATAATAAATTAATGTAGTATTGTGATAATGTATTACAGAGGAATGTATCGCATTTTAGAGATGTTTAAATAAAATTGCATTGAAGTTTGAAAGTGTTTCATAATCAATGCTTTATGCATGATTGATATTTCTTGTTTATTTATATCGCACTTCTGTTTGTAATTTTGACGCCGTCCATATTTTAGTTACGCTTGGCGACTCGTTCTCGATTTCATGCGAATCAAACCTTAACAAAGTCACCTTTAATTTATAAAATTTAATTTTGTATATTGATGTTTAAACTGGCTTAATGCGTTTTCTTGATTTTGTGATTATTGTAATTTTCAAATCTGGTGTATTTATGCATAAAATATGTTTTGTGGTAATGTCAATTTTAGGATATGCAAATTCAGCTTGCCAATAGTAGATTGTATTTAAGCACGTTGGCAATTTTTCTTATTTTTACGTCATTGGGGAAGGGTATGATGATACCTGAAAGCGCTCTGGCTTTTTATGAATTTTGCGATCTATTGATTTGTCATTTTGTTATATAAGTTGATCGATATCAGAATATATATTTCAGGAAATATATTACTTTTCAAACCTAATGTTAAAATTTCAAACAAGAAATCAGTCGTATGTAGTATGGCTGAATATTGGTATGCTTTCTTCAAAATAATACCTTCAAATATTCTGATATAGAAGGAAAACCGGTTTCTATTTATTTTCTCGAAGTTCACTTTTAATTTGTTCTGCAGGAATACAAATATTCGGAAGCGCAATAAAAACAGTTAAGTGTTTTAAAGAATTACTCCGCTTTTATTTCTTCCTTTTATACTCGTATTGTTACAATTAGCTTCCATTCCGCCTTTCCCGATTCATTATCCTGTTTACATTGCAATTTCAAACTGCTCCCCGTAGAATTAAATGACTCTTTTATTTAGTTTCGTAATGAATATTTTACATAAAGTGGTACCCAGTCTTGTTATTTTAAAATATTGATTTGCTGATATTATAGGAAGAACGATTTCTCTGTAGAGAAACAAACATTGCATCTCCATTGCTTTCCTCACCACACATAGCATAGGCGTTTGAGCTTCGAGAGATTTACGCGTTTTGAATGAAAATGAATTTCTTTTTTAATTTTGACATTTGTGTGTGTGTGTGTCTGTGTATGTATCCACTCTACGTTCAATTATAATAATTCAATTTAATAAATTTTGATTATCATCAAACGAAAGCGTGAGCTTAGTGCTGATCAGATTTTGGGACAAATCGGAAACATAGAGATAGCCCCTTTTTTTCAACATCCCTAAAAATTGACAACTTATCTATAATTACAAAATGTGTGTGTGTGTGTGTGTGCGTTTATTTGGTTTTGTCTGTGGCGGAAAATTTAAGCAAAATACCATGAAATTTAAGCAAAATACTATAAAATTTGGTACAAGTGTAACTCGGCTCTTGAGAGACCCCCCCCCCCCTCTTCGAGTTTTCTTTATTTCGAATTAGTTTAAATGTTATGATTTTAAAAGTTTAAATTCGGTCAATTGGGTTGGCGGCGCTATCTATTGCACGTTGTGTACTAATTTCCCCCACGTCCACAAGACCCCCCCAGGGTGTCCCATGGCGAAGGGGAGGAGATTTGTTGCTTCACTTTTATAGAAACCCGCGAAGGGTGGACGTTTGACTTGGCTTCGACGTGACAACATCCATGCCCGCAGGCGGGATTCGAACCAGCAACCCGGCAATCCATCGATCAGACGGAAACGCATGCCCCTGACCGCTCGACCGCCGGATCGGCATTGCACGTTGTTAAAACTAATTTCCGATTGTTAAACAAATCTTCGGATTATTTGATTGATAAACAAAATCAACTTCAGTTTCTTTATATAACTTTCGATTTATTTTTCGGCTTCGATTTTTTATTAACATGAAGCTGTTGTGACGAGATTTCATAATCTCGCCAAACCCTTGTAAAAATCGCAAATTATATATTAATTATCAAGATTCTATATTTTTACATTATTTTAACCCCTGATTTAATTATCCCTCTTGTCTTTGAAATATGTATTATACAAAATATTCTATACTGAAAGGAAAGCTTTTAGCCATTTTATTAATCTGTGAAAACCGCATTCAGAGAGAAGTTTCGTTATTATTTGACCGTTAAAGTCAAGGTCTTTATTCCCGGGCAGAGCAGATGGCTTGCTCGAGGCCTGGTAATGTTAGTGCAAGGCATGCACTGTTCTGCAGAATAGATTTGGAGAGAAACTTCTGGATGAATTTGAGACCTTGTGGCGAGGGTCTGATGTGTCAGCATATTCATTTTTGAGACCCCGTCCTGGGCTGGCGAGGCTATGCCTGTGAAGTTTTCTATTGGTCAAAAGGCCGTAAATAGTCTTCTGCCAGGTCCGAATGAGTCTGGGGCCTGAATCCGTCTGAATACATAAAAGCTGTTGCAAAGAATATTCGTGGCTTTTCTCTTCCTGTCTAGTGTCGACGTTCTCAGGTCGGCCTGGACCATTTTTCAATGTTGCCCACCACGGAGTGCGGGAGTCGGCCCCAAGTCGACTTCTGGCCTCTTGTGGGCATGGGGAGAAAAGCCGAAGACGCCTACATCGCCGAAGAACATCGATGGAGAGCCCGACGTCTAGCTGAGAGAGCTGCGACGAGGAAGGTACGATGGGGCCCGAGGTCTATGTGTCAGGTCGAAATATGGGTATGGTATAATGTTCCGACCCTTTTACAACTCCGACTGGGGAGGTAAGGTTTGACTGCTCTCTGCATCTACGCCTGTCTCAAGGAAGCATAAATTTCCTAAATTATTTCAACTTGTTTAATTATCAGTCCTAATTTTCTCTGAGTGCGAGTTTTCTCCTATTGCTTTGAGACCATACCTCTTAAATCATGTTGTTTATTATATACTTAAATGTTGCTGTGCCACTTTATTTATATCGTTGATCATATTATTATCTTTGAATTACTTCCGTGGCAGCAAATATATTAGTAGGGTTCCTGAGTCCAGTGTCACTGTCACAGTTACTTAGCGTTGTGCTTCCTGATAATGATTCAGTTATAATTTTAACTTCTGATCTTCTTAATTACAATATTGAATAAAGAAAGTGATTTATATTTAAACCAGTGTGGTTATTTAACATCTTTGTCTCTTGAAATTATGCATCTGTGTTTTCAGGATTGGACGTCTTACAAGGTGAGGGTTTATTGCATCTTTGTATTTATTGCACTGCAGGTCATCCAGGGATTTATTCCTGGACGAGAGAACTTCGAAAAAGAACCTGGGTTTCAACATTTATGGGTACGTGCCACCCTATTTTTCCTCCGTGACATATTGGTGCTTGGCACCGTGATTCCACTATACTTATTTTCCGTCGTCACACTAAACCTGTGTGACATATTGGTGCACATGATTTTCCTGCGTGACAATTGGTGCTTCGTGACCACGTCTCTTGAGCACCTGTTGCAAAATTTGAAATTTGTACATGTGATTTATTTAAATTTTTATATTTTGTGCACTGGACACAGTGACTTATGTTGGTATGGTCTATTTAAATTGAAATTCTGATTAATTTGAAAACCGCACTTATAATTTCAGAGATATATTTATTGTTCATTTATTATAGAAAATTTTATGCAAGTGTAGTTGTATGGAGTAGTGGCATATAGACAGAATTTGAAATGTGGTGCTAATTATTGCACATTTTAAGATCAAGAAACCAATATTATGACAAATTTTTATGAGTAAGGGTTGCATAGAATTACAAGAAATTGCTATAATTATATTTAAAAGTTAAAAAGATTTTACAAGAAATTGAGATTTGAGAAATAAAGTTGTTTAATGATTTTATAAATAGAGATATTATTTGCTGAAGATATAAATATGCATATATATTGGAAATTTAACAATTTTAAATTAATCTACAGTGAAACTTAGGCGACAGCCTGTTTGAAAGAGAATTTCATTTTTGGAGATATATGAGAATATCTCTTGTTTTCGGTTAGGGATTTTCGTATGGATTTCAAGTTTGGAGATTTTTCTGACCATATAATAATTTCGACATGCTCCTAGAGCATTTTACCCAATAAATTGGGGTGGCAAAATCTGCATCTCAAAGAATGTCAGTTAGTTTTATAAGATTGAATCTCGCCCGGAAATAGGGGCTTATTTTCGGAAATTCTATTCTAAATGAAATGTTCATTGAAAATGCTCAAATCCTTCCAATTGTTTGAAAATATTTAAAATGTGAATACTTTTTTCAACGATTACTTGTTTACTTGGAAATTTATATACAGAAATGCTAGAATTTTAAAATACTTGAGATTTGAGAACTTGAATCTTTTGAATACCTATATACATTAAATTATGGAAATATTTAAATTTACATGAGAATGCACCCTTATTTATAAATATACCCGACTGTGACTCTCGAATATGACAAATAATTACCGATTGTGTCCTTATTACATAACATAGAGAAAACAACATAACATAGTGTAACATACATAACATAGTGTAAAATAACATAGAGAAATTTTATGTTTTGTGTAGCTAAAGAAAGCACACAGCGAAATTTTTGAGTTCTGGATGACAGACTCAAAGGCTTGATGGACCAAAGTTATAATCTCGTGATTTCAATGAATAAATATAAAATAGTATTAAATTAACTGTTGGTCCCATCAAGATTTTAAAACAGATAATTCACATTTTACATGATAGCGAATAAGAAAATTGCGTACAAAAATGATGAAATATTTATTTTCAATGCTGTTCATATTATTATAGTTATATATATGAAATATACTATACATTGCATGAAAAATTCGAAGTAAGTGAATTTTGACAGGATGAAATATAATGTGAAATTTATAAAACATGTGTATAAATATCTGTGTATATCTATATGATATTAAGTTCAAAAACACACAGAGTTGAATTATATGAAATATGTGTGTATTATTTAAAAGAATTTATGTGCGGTATCATTTCATAAAAGCGGGGAAGGGCAGTAAAATTGTAAAAAGGGGTTGATTATATTTTGTTTTGACTTTGAATGATTTGGTGGAACAATTGTATAAAATATAGATAATATACATGAGAAAATGAAAATTATTGAAAACTGTTTCCACAACTTACTTACGATAATATTTTAAAAAAATAAAAAAGTCAAAAATTGAATTCATGAAATTGAAAATATGTGTTTGAATGGGACTGAGCGCTTGATTATTTATTTAATTCCCTGAGAGATTGTTTTGATTGCAATTTATTTATGTGTGCCTCAGGATGATTGAAAATGATTTCTCCATTATATATATTTCTGATTCCTTGCCTATTTACTATTTTTGTATTCAAACAGTTTACTTTTATTTATTTTTGTTTGGAATGCACATTAATATCATATATCACGTCGAACTAGCGTAATACTATGAGAGGGAAAATACCTCATTAGTTGCTATTTTCGAGGGTAAACTTTGCGAGTAGAATGATGTCCTCGTAAAAATTCCCGTCGCACCCAGGCCTATGTTATTCCGGTAGCAATGAATGATGTCTTGCTCAAAAATTCAATTCGAAAGTTTGTGTGGTCTACAGTTGTACAATTCCCTGTTTAGACCAACACGTTAATAACTTAAAATATTGAGGATGGGTTGCTTTCTGTTTGGCAAGTGAAATTATTACAAAAAAAAAAATTGAAACTATTGAATTTTAAAATGTGGAGAAAAATTATTGAAATTGAAAACATTGAATTCAAAATATTTGAATTAAAACGTGGAGAAAATCTAGAAATAATATTGAAATAGAATTTTGAATTATTGAAATTGAATATATTATATATTGAGAGATTTTGAAAATGACATTTATTTACGTTCTGCCATTATTATAACTACAAAATTTTACTATGGCATTGATTTTCATTACGAGTTATTTATGTTATGTCATTAACAAATTATATTATATTCGCCTCAGTTTTCCCATATTTTAATAAGAAAAATCCTTATTTTAAAAAGAATCCCCCTCTGAAATGGAATATTAAATAAAAAAAAAACAGAACGCTTTAAAAAGCTATAACTGAATTGTATTTGAAATACTGCTTACTGTGCTCTTTTCCCCGGCTGGCACGATACAAAAGAGAATCTTATTTCCGTGCTAATTGCGCAATCAAATGCAATAGACTTTCACAATTAGAACCGCGAGAAGTGAAAAATGTTGATACCGCAAATTCATTAATACAAAGGCAAGTTGACCTCGATCCGGGACGAATTCATAAACGCTTAATTTCTGTTGCGGTTTTGTTTATGAATCTTCCAATCTTATCTCGCTCATGTGCTTCATGAATAGCTAGCTATCTTTCTCCTTTTATTTTTGTTTGATTGATTGTATTCATGACTGCTGATTTGACATTGAAACTTTATTCTCGCCTACAATCGAATAAGGAACATCTCTCTGCAACATTTTAACGGCGAAAGAGAAACTGAATTAATTAAGTTAATGGCAGCTTAACAAATTGAGAGATGAGATTAATAACGGACATTTATTTTTTTTTAACCTTTTAGCGAAGAGAGAGAGATAAAGTAATGAAACTTAAGATTTGTAATACAATTTAAATACACGATTTGAAATTTGAGAAATTGAAATATGAAGTTTGAAATTGAAAATTTAAGAAATTGAAATATGGAATGGAATTATTTATATTTATAATTGAGACACTTTCGAAATTTAAAAATATTTTTCGCGACTCCTGGTACTTACAATAAATAATATGAAATACAATTGAATGTTGGAGTCTAGAAAACACTTGTTTACATTGTGGTATAAAAAAAAAAAAAAAAAGAAATTAGAGTCAGCGTTATCTAACATAATTACGTACATAGAATTGAATTCTATAAATTAAATCCACAATTAAACTATTTTATTACAACTTAAGAATTTTTTTTCGAAAGTGTGTTTACAAACATTTGAATTTTTATGATTTATTTACGTGTATTTCAATTTCATAGTGATTTACTTGTAAGCGTGGAACCCTTATTAGAGTTAATGAACTCTGGTGTTAATTACGAATACATATAAGGATATTAGAAAATTGTTCCACGAGATTACTTAATTACAATTGGCAAGTAATTTGAGGATTTATTTACATATATTTATTGTGGAAATATTTAATTAAAGAGTACTGAACTCTGATTTTATTTACAAGATACACGTATTTTTAAAACGGATTCCACAAACTTAATTTTCTTATAATATTTGGATATTTTATTTTTCTGATTCACTTTATGAAATCCATATTTTAAAAACACTTTGAATTTATTTGGAAACTTTAATAATTACAGAAAATGGATATTTTGGATTTCAATTAATTTTAGTTTGAAGTTACTTCACAGAAATATTTGCACACGATAATATAATATAATTTCCTGAATTTGAAAAATTGTGCAAAATTTGAATAACATTGTGTAAAATATTTTTAACTCAATTTAAATTCTTCCTTGACATCAGCTTATTTTATTTATATTTGAAAGGCAACATTATTTTAAAGAAATCCATTGATTTTTAAAAGGCAAATTTATGAAATTAGATTGAATTTATGGGAAATTTTATGAAATGACACTATTTATTTACGAATTGTGATTTGTTGGCAACATGTTGTAAATTATTTTTATGTTACAAATTTCAATATTGATCTGTGGCTTTAGTAATTTGATTCGGGGAGTGGCGAAAAATTTCTTCAAAATTTAATTTTATTTTCTGTGGCCAAGTTATTGAGAACTTCATAAAAAAAAAAATATGAGATATTTACTTACGATGTGAATTGATAACTCATGAAGTTCGTGCCGTGCCAGAGTAGCACTATTTAATTTCGAGGCACATTTACTTACATTTGCTTACATTTATTTACCACAAGAATTTTATTTACAAATGCTTGACTAAAAGGTGACAATTTTCTTAAAGATAATTTCGCTGTGACTGTTGTGGTTCTCAAAGAATGAGACCATATTATAAACATATACAATTTATTTCAAGTGGACAATTACTGATTGCATATAATATTAATGTTTATATTGATATTACGTCTGGTGTAGAGCTTGGGCATCCCTTCTTTCGGCCTTATTTGGACTCTTTGCCCCCTGAAAGTGTTGAGTGTTTGGCGCGCACTCTGATCTTATAGGTGTGGTTGTGTGGCTGCAAACACACTTTAAATTTCATCTAAATTGCAAATACCAGTATGCCATGACATGTGGGTTTTTGGTGCGGGATGTTCAAAATTTATTTGCAAGTTCTGAGGTGTGTGGAGTAAACAAGATAATCATTTAATACCACAATTATTTCTGTGTACATACTATATGTTTTATGTTTATTATATTTCGGTGGAAATATTATTTGATTACTTGAGGGATGTTGAGAACAGAGATTTCTTAGCAATTTATTGCGAATTACTTGCAAATTGAAAAAAAAAAAAAAAAAGAAACTTCTTAAAGTATAATTGCTATCTACATACACACATATATTTATATTTACACATATTCGACATGCATTTTGTCTACACAGCTTATTTCGAGTCACAACTTTAAGAAAAATTTATAATATTGTAATATTATAAAAGGAATAATTACGAAAAATCAGAGTTGATTTTAGTTACCTAGTCAAATTTTATAACCACTTTACTGCCACAAATTACTGTTAATAAAGACAACAATTTAGTACAATAATTTGAATTGTTGAAGCGTTTTTCGGCCACTGTTCCCTTTTTGCCACATGTATGATTTCATATTTATTGACACATGACTGAGTCTGTATATATTACAAAAGTTACATTTTTGAAATAACAATTTGAAGTGATAAATTTGAAATAACAATGTGAAAAACAAATAGAATATATTGAATACAATTTTGAAAAGAAAAATATTTTGGATAATTTATATATATATGAAAAAAAAAATCATGAATACTATTATATTTTACATGAAATAATGTTATATTTTAAAGTATCGGGGTAAGAGATACTCTTGCTGTTGCCATTGTTTTGCCTTACTGATTGCCTCTTTATAAGAAGAATACGATACCTTGCTGATTGTCATCCTCAATGTTATTTTCGAAATTACCAAGAATTCGTGTCAAATCGACACTTCATGCTAAAATGTGGATGTTTGTGAGACACTGGACCAGGTTTGTTTACTAAATTTTATATTTTTCAAATTCTTTGGTATGGTCTTTTCTATTATTTAAATCTGTATATTATTTATTTATGTAATATAATGAAATTATTTATTACGGTACTTCATGGAAATTATTATCTACAAATTATTAACTACATTACAGCATTAGAGCTTTTGATGAAAAATAATGTCATCTACTGGAAAAGTATATATGTATATCAATAGCTACTAATTTAACATTATATTGATCTGGAAATTGGTTGTGGTCATGAGAAATTTGTATTTACAATATTGGAAAAATTAAGATCTAACTGCATAAACTGAAAAATTGCTGACCACACTTTGGCATTAAGTCCTTAGGTTGAGATATTATAGCAAGATAAAGAAATGTTTTTGGAATTGAACTGAATTTAGAATTTAACTTATAAATTGGAAATTTGTTTGGAAACTTTCTACACTTAAATTTTAATTTGTTTACATTTACTGTCGACTTGAGGGATATTCTGTACATATACATTTTAATTTTGGAATTCATAATTTAATACATTTGGAATTCACATAATGTGAACTTTTTGTAAAGGGCTCGTAGATATTAGGATTTTCGACTCTATTGCAGTCAACTTTAGGTTTCTTTTGGATCTGGTTCTTCGACATGCGCTCATATGGAATGGTGTTCGTGCCGAGAACCCTTGGTGTAGTTTGATCGTCTACACTTCTAAATTTTTGCTGAAATTTCTCTTGAAGGTACGTACGACTTCAAGGACCTAATAACTACTTGCGCCTACATCCTGTGATGAAAAAAATCCTCTTTTTAGTCAGATTTTTTTGCCTCGAGGAGGGGAGGTATGTTGTGACGAGATTTCATAATCTCGCCAAACCCTTGTAAAAATCGCAAATTATATATTAATTATCAAGATTCTATATTTTTACATTATTTTAACCCCTGATTTAATTATCCCTCTTGTCTTTGAAATATGTATTATACAAAATATTCTATACTGAAAGGAAAGCTTTTAGCCATTTTATTAATCTGTGAAAACCGCATTCAGAGAGAAGTTTCGTTATTATTTGACCGTTAAAGTCAAGGTCTTTATTCCCGGGCAGAGCAGATGGCTTGCTCGAGGCCTGGTAATGTTAGTGCAAGGCATGCACTGTTCTGCAGAATAGATTTGGAGAGAAACTTCTGGATGAATTTGAGACCTTGTGGCGAGGGTCTGATGTGTCAGCATATTCATTTTTGAGACCCCGTCCTGGGCTGGCGAGGCTATGCCTGTGAAGTTTTCTATTGGTCAAAAGGCCGTAAATAGTCTTCTGCCAGGTCCGAATGAGTCTGGGGCCTGAATCCGTCTGAATACATAAAAGCTGTTGCAAAGAATATTCGTGGCTTTTCTCTTCCTGTCTAGTGTCGACGTTCTCAGGTCGGCCTGGACCATTTTTCAATGTTGCCCACCACGGAGTGCGGGAGTCGGCCCCAAGTCGACTTCTGGCCTCTTGTGGGCATGGGGAGAAAAGCCGAAGACGCCTACATCGCCGAAGAACATCGATGGAGAGCCCGACGTCTAGCTGAGAGAGCTGCGACGAGGAAGGTACGATGGGGCCCGAGGTCTATGTGTCAGGTCGAAATATGGGTATGGTATAATGTTCCGACCCTTTTACAACTCCGACTGGGGAGGTAAGGTTTGACTGCTCTCTGCATCTACGCCTGTCTCAAGGAAGCATAAATTTCCTAAATTATTTCAACTTGTTTAATTATCAGTCCTAATTTTCTCTGAGTGCGAGTTTTCTCCTATTGCTTTGAGACCATACCTCTTAAATCATGTTGTTTATTATATACTTAAATGTTGCTGTGCCACTTTATTTATATCGTTGATCATATTATTATCTTTGAATTACTTCCGTGGCAGCAAATATATTAGTAGGGTTCCTGAGTCCAGTGTCACTGTCACAGTTACTTAGCGTTGTGCTTCCTGATAATGATTCAGTTATAATTTTAACTTCTGATCTTCTTAATTACAATATTGAATAAAGAAAGTGATTTATATTTAAACCAGTGTGGTTATTTAACATCTTTGTCTCTTGAAATTATGCATCTGTGTTTTCAGGATTGGACGTCTTACAAGGTGAGGGTTTATTGCATCTTTGTATTTATTGCACTGCAGGTCATCCAGGGATTTATTCCTGGACGAGAGAACTTCGAAAAAGAACCTGGGTTTCAACATTTATGGGTACGTGCCACCCTATTTTTCCTCCGTGACATATTGGTGCTTGGCACCGTGATTCCACTATACTTATTTTCCGTCGTCACACTAAACCTGTGTGACATATTGGTGCACATGATTTTCCTGCGTGACAAAGCTAAGGAACTTTGTAATTGAATGCATTAAATTTCTATAGAAATCGTCCAAACTCAGCCACTTTTATTAGTAAAGTTATCTATTTATTGTACGATGCGAAAACTAAAATAAACACCTTTCTTTCCTTAGCTGGTCTAGGGCAACTCTCTCGGGTCACTCCGAGCACTTTTTCTGGTTTAAAGATAAATATGATGAACTTTATATACTAAAGACATGTTTCATATGTAATTTTGACAACGAAATGATAAAAATCATACCCGTTCAACTAAAACAAACCTTTATCTAGATATTTCTTTTTTTTTTTAAATTTCGGTTAGTTGGGTTAGTTAAAAATGCACCATTTCACCATATGAAAGAAACATTAGAACATTACAAATTTGAAGAACCTCCCAAAAATATTTAACTCTTGTTTTTCGACTCCGACGCCGTTCAAAGCTATCTCCTTGTCTACGCACAGTACAGTCGCATTAAATCCGTAGGACTGGAACTCCATCCTAAAGTTGATTGGTTAGGGTAAGAATGGTACGGTCCCTGCGGTTGCCAACCCTATTGAATTCCAATCTAAATTGCGTGGCACTTTCTCTGCCGTCCAATCAGTTAAATTACACCTCTAGGTGGGCCATATAGTCAGGGTAGGATAACTCGTGTTTTTCATTATGCGTAGGAAAACACAACCGGATGAATAAGAAAAAAATCTGATGTGGGCAGCACATGACTTTCCTTATATAATGCAACGGATTTACTACTCTTTCAGTAAAAACAAGAAAGATCAATCATGCTTAAAGCATTGATAATGAAACACTTTCCAACTTCAATGCAATTTTATTTAAACAAGTCTAAAATGCAATACATTCCTCGGTAATATTTTGAAACTTATCACAATATTGCATTAATTTATTATATTTGAAAACTAAACCTTCATCGAAAAAAATGAACTTCATTCAAATGACGGCATTGAAATATAAATTGCCTGGTTTAAATATCTCTAAAATGTTATAAATTCCTCGGTAATAGTTTTAGAATTATCATAATACTACGATAATTTATTATATTTGAAAACTTCATCGAAAACAACTGAAATTAATTCTGACGTCATAGAAAAAATAACACGCCTGGATCTCTCTATAAAAACAGGATTTCATTCATAACTTTCTCCCATTCATTTCATTCATCACAATACTATAATAATTTATTTTATTTAAACATTTTGTTTAAGACCATGGAGCTACAAAAAATTAAACTCTATGCTTGAAACTTCATCGAAAAAAATCGTCCTTCTCTTTATGAAATCAATTAATATTTCATTCATATCAGCCATGCAGACTCCATGGACTAAATTATTTTGTATTAAAAAAATACAGGAATTCTAATACAACTCATTCTATATATTTTGCTGTTTATATTTTACATAGTGAAAAATAGGCTTAGTTGTAGAAAAAATTAAATTAGATGAGCATTTAGCAAATTAGATGAGCATTTAAACTCAAATATATTGTCATTGCGCTGTTTCAGTATGTAGATGCACAGAATTTGAGCAAAAATAAAGTAGTTTTAGGACGGATACGACGCTCAATATGAATTAAAAAGAACTTAAAAAAAATCACGATTTTGAAACAAGATGGATGGCATATATCATCTTGAAGTGGGTCATGTGATCGTTTCATATCATGGTCACGTGATCGTTTCATATAAGACGTGTAATTATTATTTTAATTTTTATTTAAAAAACTACTGAATATATTTCGCTAAATATTTTTTTGGATATTTTATTGAAAAATTTGAATATTACCTTAAATTTTCGAAGCAATTTGTGAATTTTAAATCCGCTTAAAAAATATTTGAAAAATTAGGTTCCGTAGGGCTCAATGTATTTCATTTTTTCGACCCGGGTTCAATCCAAAACTAATTGGGTAATATTAGTCATTTATATTCCCATAGGTTCTACAGGCCGTCTGAACAACATACTAAAATTTCATTTTGATTAAGTCATTTTTACGGCAGTTATCGTGCTAACGGACAGACAGACAGACAGAATGAACAAAGTCATAAACACTTTTCAACTTTGCTGTAAAGTGTTAAAAATAGGTTATTCTTATAGTAGATACTTATATTCTTTCCAAGATATTGAATTTTCGTCAATTAGACATCATTTTCGTTGATTTAGCGTCATTTTTACCTATTTGGAGAGATTTTCGTTAATTTGGCAACTTTTAAAAAAGTCGCCAAGTGGGCGACATGCCGCCAAATTCGTCGCCAAAATCTCGCCAAGCGTTATGGACGGAGAAATAAGTTATTCTTATAGCAGATAAATGACTATTGGCGTTCAAATACAAAAGTATTATTCAAAGTATATTTTCTCATGAACGGAATGAGCTAGATCCACGAGAATGATGTCATCAAATTTATTGCATGATATAACATATGAAAAGTGAACATGTTTCTCAACTGTTAATAGTTTTTTTAATTTATGGGAATTTTTGATAAATTTATTTGAAAAATTTGCAATTTCTCGAGAACGGTTCATGCTAGTGTCAATGCTTATGTCAATCGTTTTCTAAGGAAAAATTACATAAGATATGTCTATTTGCGTAACTTTTTTTAAAGGTTTTGATTTTTTAATGATATTTTCAAAATTTCACTCTAAAATTTAGGAGGTTCTGAGCATGCGATTGTGTTTAAAAACAATAGACTTCCAGTATTCATGGATTGTAATTTTCTACCAAATTTCATTCGAATCACTTCATTTGTTCGTGAGATATCGTTTCCACAGACTCACTGATACACACACACACACACATCACCCCAACAATGTTCGATTCGTGATCAGGGATGCTTGAAACGTGCTCTACCGTCGAAAACTCGAATTCGAATTTTCGACTCTTTCACAATATTTTCCTTACCCTTTCTGGTAGGTCGGACGGTCTGGGTCTCAACAACAACAATATTTTTCTTATACATTATACTTTGTATATAAGGAAAGTAATAAATAGCTTGAATCTGTAGGAAAAGAGACATTAGAATTTTTATTTATATAAATGTTTTTTACGACTTATACAGGGAATAGTACATGCATAGGGAATGTATTGGTCAAAAATTTCAATGTGACAGTTTGATGTAACATTTTTGGTGCACTAGGACATAAATGAACTATCGTTAATGTGACGTTACAAAAACTTAACGCTACTCAAACAGAAAAACTGTTAAATGAAATTTCATTTGTGGTCTTCCACTCTACTAGTCAATCTGGTGATGATTAGTAACAAAATTCTGATTAGAATTATTTTGAAAATTAAAACAGTAGACGTGGTCTGTTGTCTTTAAAAATGTATCAAACACAAAATTATTTTCAGTTTGTATTTTCAAATGCAAAATTACTTGATATAAAACAAGATTGACGATCATTAGGGATTGAACTCTTTTTACCTTGTGGCATAAATATTGAAACTGATTACAATATTTCGCACACCTGCTGTTACAAATTTAAGTGGACAAATACATCCATTAAAAGCATTAAAAGCGGCTGTGAACATGAAAACGAATATCAACATGAAATCGGGTTCCAACTGATTTAAGATTGAATTGAGTCTGTAAAGAATTCAAGTTCCAGACGGGATTCGAGCCACTAATATCCGCCTGGTCCGTTGATACTCTATTCACTAATAATAGCCGTTCTCTCTCTGTAGTTAAAGTGAAGGTCACATACTTCTAAAGTTGATTTCAAATCCTGGTGAAAGTTCAGATTTCTACTTCTTATTAATTTATCTACTTTATAGAGCACGGCATTCTGTTCGTCATAGAACCCCTGAATTGAAAATAGCTGTCATAAGTTGCAAGATTATGAAAAAGCAAAATTAAAAACAATGTTTATGCTGTTCTGTAACTAAAGAAGTAGAAAACATAAGACCATATTTCTTACGAAAAAAATTTTAGGATATAGTAGATAGTGTAGTATGAAATTGTAGTTCTTAACTCACATATTTTCCCCAATATATACCTTGTAGGAAAGGGATTTGCTGGTTTAGTCATGAGGTTTATGCGAGGTTTATTGGTGAGGTTTATGCAATTACAACAGGCAGTTCTCAAAGTCGAGGACTCTTCCGGAAAATCATCAGCCACTGGTGCACGCACTGGTGCCTCTCGATGCACGAAATTGTACCAATGGGGACATTTTAAAATATACCATAACCCAACACTTTAATGACTGCACTGGAATAATTATATATGATATCACTATATTCCCCAGAGAATTGGAAATAAGAGGTCCTGAATTCTGAAATATTCGAGAAAAGTTAGAACTATAGTTCCATCAAGTTGTGCCCTGGCCTTGTTGGGAACCTCGTGGCTTCGCGTATGTGAGTACCAAAGATATGTATATTTCCTTTGTCATTAATTAATGTTTTATTGTTTTAATTAATGAAAACAAATTTGAACTTTAAAATTAGATTAACTTATGAGAATAGTTTTCTTAAATTTCTGACAAATTGAGTATGTTGTATATAACTTCCCAATGCTCGCTTGAAAAAAGCATGAATACTAAACTAGATGAATGAAATGGTTTTGAGGGCATTTTGATCCTACTTGCTTATGCAAAAACCGTATGTTCTTGACAAACACAAAGAAACAACTACCTAACCAACTGGTTATCTTCAAGAAAGTATTGTTACCTAATTTTCATTTGCTTTATTTTTCCAAGGAAGTATTGTCACCTAATTTGCACATGCCTGCTTTTTTCAAGGCATTATCACGTAAATACTGTCTAGCGTCTGTTAATTGCGCACTGTTTTCGACTTGAGAAAGATAGCTGGAACATCCTTCAAAACAAATGTAATCACATAATTTCCAAAATATGTAAATTAATTGGGAAAACTTGAATTAAAAGTATCATTTCAATTCCAATGCTTTATTTTACATATTTACTTAGAAAGTTCGAAAGTCCAAATTCTAGAATTTTTTTTAAATTTTGTTGACTTTACCAGCTTTTCAACATTATAAAAATCTTAGCTAACATTTCCATAATTTCTGTCTTCAAATTACTCGACTATTAAATTCTTTCCTGCTTCTGAGTTAGAGGGGGAAACCTTGACACAATTTTACAATAATTAAATGGACACTCGGGAAATGACATTTTATGCAAAATGTAAAAGAGCGGTTCTGTACGCATCGCTCTCTGGCAGAATTCGCAAGCCATGAATCTAGACACTTTTGAAGTAATATCCTCACTGAAACTTATGCACATTTCTCTTTTAATTAAATACCACGATAACGAAGCTACCTACTTTCTGCTTTAAGCTGACTGTGCATGGGAGAATTGCCGTGGTAATGGGGTTTTTCTTTCTTCAATATCCCTTAAGTGACTTTGTCTTTAAGAGAAGTTAAGCAAAAGATGCGAAGAAAATTATTATATGTAGAGATATATTAAGAGGTATATTTTAATTTATATTTTATTGGGCGTGTTAGAACTAATTGTAGATAAAGAAAAATTATAAATATACAATTTGAAAAAAAACTATATTATATATATATATAAGTATATATTAATCTAATACATAAGAAATTATATAAGCATTAAGACATTGATTGAAATCATTATTAATCGACTGGCAAAGGACATTCAAGGAAATTATATTACTATAAAATATTTGTGGCAATAATGTGCAGTGACGCCAAACGAGTATCCAAAATAAAAAAAAATTGCCAATCCACATAATATATGTAGTCAATTTTCCATCCATTATATAATTTTGCTATGTATTTAAATGATTTAAAAAGTATATATATATATATATATATATATAAATAAATATATATACGTAAAAAATATTAAAACTGTAAATCCAATGGTAGAATGGAAGTATGGAAGTAGTAACTCATAATACACTATCTTAAAATTTGCCTACAAAATACAATGAAATTCAACCATAATGAGAAAATTATAATGCATATTACAGTTCAGAAAGCTAAAGATAATCAACAAATGCCAATGGTGAGGAATCGAAAAAAGAATACAAAAATAATCAAGCATTAAAGCTTGCACGTGGAAGAACTCTAGGTTTAAGAATAGTTTATTTCGAAAAAATTATTTTTCAAGTCCTAATATTTAAACGAAACGAACACAAAAATGCTTGTTTCTGAAACACAAGATAGATTTTATCTATAAACATGTGTTATTAGGATGACAAGCATAAATATTGAAAAAATAGAAAGGAAACATAAATACCTTGAAATACACCTCAAATGTACAACCATGACGAGCAAAAACTGACTAGACCAATGTTGCCATTCGCTATAAAGTAAAGAAGTGATCTACTGTTCCTGAAGTGAGTAATAAAAACAATACTGCGTGTATATATATATATATATATATGCGTTTTGCATTTTAAATCTTATATATATATATATATATATATATATATATATAAGATTTAAAGGGCAAAACGATTTATAAAGGTGGAATGATTGTGTTAACAGGGTTGCAGTAAGGTCAAGGGGGATTGCGACCCCTTTTTCCTGGTTAGAAGCTAGCTTTGATTTCATGAAAACGGTCCCAGAGACTCTGTACTCAACAACATTCGAACATGTACGTGGGGATAAAATGTCCGAATCCTAGACAACATATAAAAAGGATCATAAAAACAATAAAATTGGAAATTTTACAAACCAACAGGGTGAGAATCAAGGAAGAGTTGCATAAAGCGTATAGAACATTTTTTAACTAATTAGACTAATTTAGAACAACTTTAACTTAACATTTTAACTAATTTAGAATATTTTTAACTTAACTTAGCATTTTTAACATTTTAGGATTGTATTTTATTATATATATATATATATATATATAAATTACTCAGAATTAAATACTCAGACCTGAAGATGAATTTAATTCTTTTTAATCTTCGAATTTGGGCTGGTGAAGATATTTTCTATTATTGGCATTATGACAGTGGTTTTGTTTCTTTGGTGATGTTAATATTTCACAATTACTTGAATTAATTATTTTTAATATTACTTCTTTCTCATATATATATATATATATATATATATATATATATAAATAACAAAATAAAAATATAGAATGATGGCGTTTACGGGGTTGCAGATTGGTCAAAGGGGATTGTGACCCCTTTTCCTGGTTAGAAGCTAGCTTTGACTTCTAGAAAACACACCAAGAAACATTGCATGCACCAAACAACAATCGAACGTGTCCGTGGGGATTAAATGACCGAATCCCAGACAACACCTAACTAGAAGTCAAAGCTAGCTTCTAACTAGGAAAAGGAGTCACAATCCCCCTTTGACCTATCTGCAACCCTTAAACGCAATCATTCTATATTTTTATTTTGTTATTTGTTTATATATTTCAAGACTCTGATAGTGCGGCATTTTGCGCCTTTCTAATTCTTGATTTTTAACTCTTTAAGATTGTATTTTATAATTTATATATATATATATATATATATATATATATATATAAATATATATATATATATATATATTTGCACTAATGAAGTGTATTTTAGCTATTTATGTTTCCTTTATTGTTCCAATCTATATGCTTGTCGTCCATATAACACAAGTTTATATATAAAATCTGTCTTGTGTTTCAGAAACAAACATTTTTGTGTTCATTTTGAAGGGATATATGGACTTGAAGAGAATTTTTTTCGAAATGAACTTATCTTAAGCCTAAAGCTCTTCCATGTGTAAGCTTTTTTGCTTGATTTTTTAGTTTTCCTATTTTCATTCCTCATTTTTGAAATTTGTTGATTGTCTTTGTCTTTATGACCTGCATTACGCTTTATTATTTCCTCTTTATGTCTTAATTTCTTTTATTTCTTTGTATTTTGTAGAAAATTTTGGAATAGTGTTTTATGAGTTACTACTTACATTCTAATATTGGATTTACTAATTTGTATTTTTATAAATATATATATATATATATATAACTAAGAAAATGTAAAAATATGTAAAGATATGTAAAGGGGGATGCCAGATAAATTGCATATAAATGGCTGAGAGGGATAGCGACCTCTCATTCCCGTTTAAAGTACTTTTATGTCTAGACAACGCCCACGGAAACCAATGCAATATAATGACAGGTCCCCGATATGTGCAAATTCGAAGGCACTAGAACGGAGACAGAAATGGAATAACGAGAGGTAGAACGTATAATGTCTATCTGACAACCTTACAATTCGGAATGCACAAAACACATCCTTAAGTAAACATTCTAACGCATGCGTACATCGTTATAGACTGTTATGATGTTTGATGATGTTTGATGATGTTGCATACTGTTGACTTATGACTGTTATGACTGTTAGACTGTTTGATATGAAGATCAACCAAATCATAGAATGGAATCAAATTTGACTAGGAATATTTTCCGTAATATCATTACAGGACACCTCAGAAGAAATCTCCACAATAATACTTTCAAAGATGATTGTATCATAAGTAACAGAAGAATCATGCAAGAAGCATATAAAAAATATTATCCGATTAATTTTCTTAAACATCATTATAATTCCTTCTTTAAAGAAGAATACTCTTTTAGACAAGACATAGGTAATTTGACATCATAACAGTGTTTAACGATGTACGCATGCGTTAGAATGTTTACTTAAGGATGTGTTTTGTGCATTCCGAATTGTAAGGTTGTCAGATAGACATTATACGTTCTACCTCTCGTTATTCCATTTCTGTCTCCGTTCTAGTGCCTTCGATTTTGCACATATCGGGGACCTGTCATTATATTGCATTGGTTTCCGTGGGCGTTGTCTAGACATAAAAGTATTTTAAACGGGAATGAGAGGTCGCTATCCCTCTCAGCCATTTATATGCAATTTATCTGGCATCCCCCTTTACATATCTTTACATATTTTTACATTTTCTTAGTTATTTCCTGCTTCGGATTATAGAGCTGCAATGCGCCTTATCCTGAGTGGTATCCTGGTAAATTTTTTTATACATAATTTTGTATACATGATTTGAGTTTTCGTTTTGAATATATATATATATATATATATATATATATATATATATATATATAAAAATATATATATATATATATATATATATATATATATATATATATATATATATATATATATATTGAAATTATTCAAGTCAATTTACTATTAGCAGCATAGCCGTTCTTCGTACTTTATATGTGATGTGTAAATTCCTATAGTATTCTAAATGGCATTGTTTTTTAAAACATTCTATTCAAATATTTGATTTAATTTTCTTAAAAGAAATAGGAGATCCTCTGTTTCCCTCGCTGCGCAAAGTTACCTTCACAGGTAGATCTGAAGAATAAAATATTCAGGTCCCATTTCCATACAAATTTACAAAAATATTAAATTAAATCAACATATGCCAAAATGAAAGTTCTAAAATGGTATTAGACTCGTACCATTTTTTTTTCAACAGTTGGCTACAATTGACAACAATTGGTTAGAAATTCGCCACAACTGAAATATTTAAAAAAAAAACATTTCTTCGAATACAATATATGAGTTTCAAAAAGCTCTGTGAAAATAAAAGAGATGACGTAAGAAATTGAAAATTTCAATAATCCCAGTAACTTTTCAACCCGAAATCCATAATTGATATAATTCAGTCAAAAATGTAACTTCGATAAAATTCATTTTTATATACATTCCTTAATTGTTTAAATCAGAAAAAGATTTAATAAAAATCGTCTGCTGTATAAATTCATTGGTTTTAATTTCGTTGCTTAACAATACATCATTGCTTTTTAAATACATTTTGCGAAAAAATATCTTTTGCATAATGTTATCATTATGAGAGGTACGTTTTTTATCAACATCTCGACAATCCTGGTGCTATAAACTAAATTTGAAGTGGAGCTATTTCACGACTATTCACAAAATGTTACGAAATTCTGTACAGCCCTTCTCCCGTGATGATGAGACAAACGCATACACTCACAAACACATATGCAGACAGATTTTCAATTTTCTTTATATAGATTAATAGATTATTTAGTAACTAAAATAGTAGAGGTCCGGAATCTGTTGATAGTGAAGCCAGGTGTACTCGCGAGATCAAAAGTATTCGAAAGTCCCGGCTTATTCGATAGACAAGGAGTACTCGATAGACAAGGAGTACTCGATAGACTAGGAGTACTCGAAAGACCAAGAGTACACGCGAGACCAAGAATTCTCGAGTACTACTCATGCTCGTGAACATTGTGCTCTCCTTGGTCATGAAGAATAAAATTGAGAATATTTTACATGTTTGTTCTATTTCGCAACTGTAATTATGAAAGTCTTTTGAATTCCATAATATGTCAATAATTAACTTTAGGTTGTTCCAGACCGTAGTTTAAGATAGACATTTTTCATGCAGAAGTCTATACTGTGCCTCCGGAACCGGTTAATATTTTTAATTATTTGAAAAATAAAATGTGAAATATTTTACATGTTTGCTCTATTTCAAGATTTTAATTATGAAAATGTATTTAAAATTCCATATTATTTAAATAATTCACTTTATCAATATTTTACGATACTTTCAATCAACATTTCATGCTGTTATACTAACGAAGTATTAATTTTCCTAATTGTTTCAGACATCAGTATAAGCAAGATATTTTTTAGGAAGAAGTCTGTTGCTTCTCTGGAACAGGTTGATACTTATAATCAACATTTCAAGCTGTTATATTAGAAATATTAATTTTTCAGATTATTTCAGAGAGCAGTTTAAGTAAGATTTTTTTCACAAAGAAGAAGTCTGTTCTTTTCCTCCGGAACCGGTTCATACTTTTAATCAACATTTCATGCTGTTATACAAATAAAGTATTAATTTTCCAGATTGTTTCCGACAGCAGTTAAAGCAAGATACTTTTCACGAAGAAGAAGTATATTCTTTGCCTCCAAAACCAGTTGATACTTTTAGTCAACCGCTTGAGCTGTTTTACTAGAACAGTTTATTTTTCAGATTGTTCCATAGATCCATTTGGGCGAAATTTTATAATTAAACGGAGATTCTAGAAGTAACTTTGAAAGTAAAGGAGAAAATAACTATCCTGTGCATACTGTTTACTAACAGTATCCCAAATCCCTATAGCTGGAAACTTCTGGAAGTAATAACCCTACTGAAACTTATGCACAATTCTCTTTTAATTAAACATCTTGGAAACGAAGATCTTTCCTTTCCTCTTTAAGCTGATTTTGCGTGGGTGTATTAGCATGGAAAATTGCCTTTTCTTTATTCACTTTTCTCTGCGCAACAGCGTCTTGAGAGAGAGAATGCAGAAGATGCGAAGAAAATTCTGGCTTTTAGATATATCATTTTTACTTTATCATATTATGCAATATAGTACTGTTTCCACGAAAATTTTCGAATTCGAGATTTTGATCCCAATATATGTTTTAGGACCTCCTGAACTCGTTTTGATTATTTTTGGAGCGATGTCTGTCTGTCTGTGGTCAATTGCGTGTTGTTGTTGTTGAGATCCAGACCGTCCGACCTACCATAAAGGTGTAAGGTAACTGTTTGGACGGCCGGGAAGTACCACCCAATTTAGACCGGAACCCAGTGGGGGAGGCATCCACAGGGACCGTACCCTCCTTCCCCTACCACCCACCTCTCGGAAGGACTTACGGACCCACATGTTTAACGTCATCGCACTCCGCATGAACACGGCGGCAGTTGTGGCAGCATGCAAATCCAGCGCGCAAACCACCGGGCTACCGCGCCCGAAATGAGCCAACAGCACGCCGTGTTCCCAGGTGGTCATCCACCTAAGTACTAACCGCGCCCGATGCTGCCTGACTTCAGTGATCAAACAAGAACCGGTGTTTTCAGCACGGTACGGCGTTGGAGGGTCAATTGCGTGTTGTTGTTGTTGAGACCCAGACCGTCCGACCTACCAGAATGGTGTAAGGTAACTGTATGGACGGCCGGGAAGTGCCACCCAATTTAGACCGGAACCCAGTGGGGGAGGCATCCACAGGGACCGTACCCTCCTTCCCCTACCACCAACCTCTCGGAAGGACTTACGGACCCACATGTTTAACGTGATCGTACTCCGCATGAACACGGCGGCATTTGTGGTAGCGTGCAAATCTAGCGCGCAAACCACGGGGATACCGCACCCGAGATGGCCAACAGCACGCGGTGTTCCGAGGTGGTCACCCACCAAGTACTAACCGCGCCCGATGCTGCTTGACTTCGGTGATCTAACGAGAACCGGTGTTATCAGCACGGTACGGCCGTTGGCCCTAGGGTCAATTGCGTGTGTAAATTTTAGCAGTCACAGATATTAATGATTGTCTCGAAACTTTATATCCGGCATTGTTACCAAAAATGCTAGAACTAGATAGAATTTTTTTTTTTAAATTCGAGAGAAAACTTCGAAATGTATTAGAAATTATGTATTTTTTTTAACATGGCAGCATAGGACAAAATGTATCAAAATTATGCATAAAAAAGTTTATATATGGCTCAATGAGCATGAGTTTCAATCAATGTTTAAAAAAAAAAAAACTTTTTTTTGAAATAGTTATTTTTGAAGAAATTTTTTTAGAGTTTGGTGCGCATTTTCGGAAAACTAAAATTGTACATTTCTTTATTAAATATGGGTTCTTGATAAACTGCAACTTCAGAAAGACATAAATAATCACAGGGACGAGATTTATATGCCTCAAAAATGCGACAAACATGGATATGCAAACGTTCATAGTAAAATATTCATAAATAACTTTGAACTCAAGAATATAGTTCTAAACATATTTTTTTTATCTTTAAAAGTGAATTATATATTTTTTGGATGATCATAAAATTCGAGTCAAACCATAACTCTTAAACTATTCCCCTGTTTAGTCTTTATCTTATGATTCTTGTTGATGTCATAGATACAGATGCATTACTTTTCAAACTTGTCAGGAAGAATAAGAAATATGTTCTCTTCCACTTTTATATTCAGACTTTGCTCCTACAGTCGCCGCCTTAGACTACTTCTAAAAGATTCGAAAACGAGCGTAAGGATGTGGATATATGGTGTTTGCGTTGATACTTATTCTATATACAAATGATATGTAGGACGGAATATCGTTCATGTTGCAGAATATTGTATTTTGCATGACTTCGTGCTGTGGATACCTATAATATATAATATATACAATTTATGTTCAATTTTTTGACGTAGAATTTACGACTTTTAGCTCGTTTATGTGGCTCACACTTAAGACATTGCATGTAGTGTTTTAGAGCTATACTATAAAACATTTGCAAGCATGTTACTAAGAGTTTCAGGGGAATCAGCAGTCAGTAAGAAGGGAGTAAGGTTTCTGATAGTTATGAGAATATATATACATAAAAGTACAAAAATATCGCTTCAGCTAGCGGTAATTAATTGAATATTTCAGAGAAATGAAGCGGGCATTTTCACGAACGCCTGTAACTGGGACTTTCTTATGAGTTGGCTAAAATTATCAAAGTAGATGAAAAAAATGAGCAAAGGTTGCAGAATGTTTTATAGTGTATGTAGCTTACTTACATTTGCTCATAGTAAAATGCAAGTTACAAAAGTTATGTATGGTTTGGAAAAGCAACGACGGCTGTATACAACAACACACGTGTTCAAGGCTATCGCGAAAAGTGGGGGAGAAGAAGATGTTGAAAATCAGAACTCGTTGTGACAATGCGCACTTATAACTGTCGAACTAAACCTAGTAAAGAGGTTGGGTTTGTTTCGTTTAATAGAGAATCGATTACTTGCGTTTGAGTGCGAAAAAGACAAAAGGTGCCTAAAAGTGCCGATACATACATCCAAGCGTCACCATGCCTAAGAAAAAGGCTGCTGAGAGCATGAGAGAGAACCTTAAACGAAAGTTTTTAGTACAGGCCGAAGGTACTAAGGCTCCCTGAGGTCCCTCAAACCGAAGCTGGATATGTACGACAATGTATAGCCAAATAATCTGTTGAGTAACCCTGGACGTCTACGGCTTTTCAACCAATGTCGTCTCAACACTCCCAAACACGCTCGATTAACTAACTAACACAACTAACATTAAGAAAGTTAGCAAAGGAATTTCTACGCTCAAAGCCCCTCGGATCTCTTCAACGAAAAAGAACATGCTCCCCCCCCCCGATATTCATCAATAACGTTTATTAATAACTTTTATGTTTATTGGTGGGTTTTAGATCTTTAGGATTTGTTATCTCACATAACAAATTAAAATGTTTGTCTTACTCTCTGTGTGTGTGAGAACTGTAGCGGAAAATATAAGCTTCCGACAGTCGCGACATTCGGTATTGGGTTAGCTAAACTTCGAATACGACGAACAATGGCGAGATTGTTCAAAAATACGAATTAGTGTCTTAGATATTTTATGCTGCAGCACATTATTGAGCGATTTAAATATAAATTGATTCCTTGGCGATCGAAAATATTATTACAAAGCTTCCATTTTGACGTTAAAGGTTGAAGAATGTTAGTTTTAACGATGTTGAACAGAATCCGTAGATTAATTTATTCATATATATTTATTTGTTCCATATACATCGAAATATATACTACATCTTTCATATTTTATTTTATTTTTCCGCAACACTTGAAAGTGGAAGATTAGCCCAATTTTATAGTTTGACAAAAATATGAGTGCATATCTTCAGATTATAATAATTTCTTTTATTTTTTAATTATTCTATTTTCTGATTTCGTGTGAATTTTCAAATAAAAGCATAAAAATTA
Source organism: Amaurobius ferox (assembly GCA_951213105.1). Classification (NCBI taxonomy): domain Eukaryota; kingdom Metazoa; phylum Arthropoda; class Arachnida; order Araneae; family Amaurobiidae; genus Amaurobius; species Amaurobius ferox. Next base: position 105,069,219 of record OX578140.1, read on the forward strand.
CATCGAAATATATACTACATCTTTCATATTTTATTTTATTTTTCCGCAACACTTGAAACTGGAAGATTAGCCCAATTTTATAGTTTGACAAAAATATGAGTGCATATCTTCAGATTATAATAATTTCTTTTATTTTTTAATTATTCTATTTTCTGATTTCGTGTGAATTTTCAAATAAAAGCATAAAAATTCAGCTTTTATATTTCGTTCTGATATTCTTCTTTCTATGGTTGGCGGCTGACATTGCAAACTGGGTGTAGTGAGAAGCTGCGGACGTTTGTGCACATGCGTGGCAAATTTTTATGCGCGACAACACATCTCTCGAAAATAAAGGATTTGGACAGAAACGGACGATGGGAATGATTCTGGTTCAAATTTGACGATTTTAAAACCCTGGAAGGTGTTATCTGTATCTGTATTATTTACGTAGCGGGCGCTTATTTTGAATCCGGGCAACGGCGGGTAATTCTTTCTGGCAAGGTATAAAAACAGAAATACTGTTTTTGTTAAAATCAAGTTTGCCTTAACTGGTATATTCCAAAGAATTCACTGTGCTATATTAAAATTGTCAGTACAAACTTTTCAGGTTTTGCTCTTTATATTTGAACCATATGTTTAGAATTCATAATAGAAAAATTTAATGTTTAATTACATATCACTACCTTAAAACTCCGTCGAATTGCCCCGTCAAATGAGATGCACAATCGTCGAAAATATAAGGGGGAACTTGCAGGAAGAAACAAGTAGAATTTCTGCGATCTTCTCTTCTCAAATACAACAGAATATCGTGGAGTATGTTGGAGTGGATTCAAATTTTGAGTCAATTTAAGTTTACTATGTTATGTTCACGATTTATAAGATATAAAGAAATATATTTTTTATCAATAAATTTATTTTAGCCAACGGCGAATAATTTTTCTCCCGACGTTCAGCGGGGAGGGTTAGGACATTTTATGGAGTTCTTCAGAATTTCAAATTGAGACAAAAAGTGTGTGTATGCGTGTGGGATGGGGCCGCTTTCCTATAGAGGATGGCTCGATGGTATTCTACTGCAGTTTATGATATGAAGTATTTTATGTCATGGTATGCTACAAATGCTTACAAGAATCTGTGTTGTTAATGTTATATTTATATTGTTATTAGATTACGATCAATGCTTGTTTTACTTCAAAACGCATCCAGCTCCCTTGTAGGAGGAATAATATTAACTGTACTGTAGGATAGAAAGTATATTTGTTAAAAAAATATTTAATTTATGTTTTGACAGCTTATTTGCAGGTCTCGAATTGAACTGGGCTGAATTTTTCTTGAGTTCTACTCTATCTTAATGACTGCTTGAAAATAAGTCTGGAAGAAAACAGTTTAAAATGGAAATGCAGTTTGAATTATTTATTATTACTACTGTTTATTGTTTATTATTACTATTGTTTCGCCACATGTTATTTACATTATTATTACTGGGGCTAAGAGCCGGTGGCATGTTAAATAAGTTCCTTACGCCTGAGTCCAGTGGCATTCGGCTGATAAGGATTCAGTATTTGTTTATTTAACTCCATGTAACATCTCTAATAAAATAATTTCAGTTAACTTAAATTCTGTGTGTTTCATTAAGCCCTCTGAGTTGTGTATTACTTATATATATTTACAGCTGAAGAAGATGACGTGCTTAAAAGATAAGGGTTTAATGTTTTATTGGTTGTTTTGGTTTATAGTGTTCGGGTAGGTCAACTTGGAGTTTTACTCCCGAACAGGAGGGTGAACCTGGGTAAATATGTGAATCTTCGGTGGTGCTTGTTTGTCTTCTAAATCCTAAGTGAGGAAGGACAAGATCCTTCTAAATAAATAAAATTTATGTGGTTATTCAAGATCCTATTAATTTCGTAAACCACCGTGATAACGTTTGATTATAGTAATATCGTAAAATACTTGTTGAATAAAACCCCTCCACCATACAGGTAATCAGGGGCGTAAAATGATATATAACGGTCTGTTCATTGTAAAATAAAATATACTTATTATTCTTTGCAATTATTATATGTAAGAGTAAATAACACATTCATATAGATGTAGTTATCTTTCAAAGTGTATAACTGAAAATTTACCTGTAAAGGTGGTGTCATCAGTCTAGTGGCAGTAAACCTGGTTTTTTGTATTTTTACCCATATTATTTTTAGTGTGTGTATGAATTCTTAGGGCTATCCCCCCATACCTTGCATATGAACCTAGAATCTATGTATCCGAAGGCCATAGTGTGAACCGTTTAGACATAGACGGACATTTTGGGGCTTGATGAAATCTAGAAAATATCTTCTTCACTAATTATTTGGTATGAAATCTTTGTATTTCCTAACAGAAAATAATTATTATTTGTAATAAAACTTATACGGGTTAATGATACGGTTTACATAATAATATTTCGGCATCACGTCTAAAATATAAAATTAAAGTAACACTTATTATTCTTTGCAATTATTATATGTAAGAGTAAATAACACATTCATATAGATGTAGTTATCTTTCAAAGTGTATAACTGGAAATTTACCTGTAAAGGTGGTGTCATCATTCTAGTGGCAGTAAACCTATTTTTTTGTATTTTTACCCATATTATTCTTAGTGCGTGTATGAATTCTTAGACTAAAATATTTATTTATTCTATTTAATCACACTAAATGACGTCAAACAACGCATTAAAAGCCCAAGCACATTCGGAAGCAAAATGCCCCATCAGAGGCATACAAAAGGATCCCAATTAGGTAAGGATCCCCGGATCCTAACGGGTGATGCTTTCCCCCCTCATTATTACATGTGGTTTATCCTGTTTTTTTGTATTTTTACCCATATTATTTTTAGTGTGTGTATGAATTATTAGACTAAAATATTTATTTATTCTATTTAATCACACTAAATGACGTCAAACAACGCATCAAAAGCCCAAGCACTTTCGGAAGCAAAATGCCCCATCAGAGGCATACAAAAGGATCCCAATTAGGTAAGGATCCCCGGATCCTAACGGGTAATGCTTTCCCCCCTCATTATTACATGTGGTTTATCCTGACTGGATGCTGAATTGCCTTCCTAGTTGACGTTGCTTCTTCAAGTTGGTCCGCCTCCTTCTTCAGATTGGTTTAAACCTCCCATAAGATTGCGCCCGAGTTCTATTTTCATTCATTGCTCATAAACTAATATCTGATTTAATGCCACTTTGGGTGCTGTTTTGTTTAATCTCTTATTTTTCCCATCGGCTCATATTATCATTTTATTTGTTCAAATTTATGATAACTGTTTGGTCTCTTTTTAATCTTACAGATTTCATATAACTTTTGGATACTCTTCGTATCACATGCTAGTTGTTCCAAATATAGCAAACAACTTAAGACGTACTGCAATAAGCTGAATAAATTTAAGTAACAGCTGCTCTGAAATATTAGAAAGTAACTTCAAAACATAGATCCTGATGTTTTATTTTCTATTTTTCAGAATGATTTATACATTTTACAGATACACCCAAATCTCGAGCGAAGTAGATACTCGTAAAAGGTTTCCAGATTTGAGGATTTATCGCGAGCATTTTGATGATTTCAAGAATATGGATACATAAATTCTCAGTGCTTGTGAAGGAGATTGTGAAATATTTTTTCTCCTATAAAGAATTTTATTCTGTATTCGATGATTTAGTGTCAAAAGAAAATTTAAATTGAGCAAATAAATGGATGGCAAAAGATTTTCAAGATTTTACCTGCATACTTTATTTGTAAAGCAACCTCCGATATTTCGATTTGGTAGAACTGTTTGTTCACAGTTAAGCAAGCTCTAAAATTGTGGTTGCACCTAAGTAATTTCAAAATTGTGGTTTCTATTATAAATAATGCATATGTATTTGTGTGTAATGTGTAAATGTGTTTTTCTAAACATTTCTGAACTCAAATAGAACGTTTTTGAGCTGACGTTTCTTTGTATGTCCATATGTCTGTGTATATTTGTGAGCGTGTATATGTGTATGTTTTTGAGTATATGTGTGCGTGTGTTTCTTTGTGTGTATGTGTATTTTGTTGTTGTTGAGACCCAGACCGTCCGACCTACCAGAAAGGTGTTGAAGACCCAGACCGTCCGACTCGTCACCAAGGACTTGAGCATCTATTTGGACGGCCGGGAAAGGAGTTAGCGGAAGCCAACTTCAACTGGCCCTCGTCCGACGGTCCAAAGCAACGTTAATTAGAAAATCATAATAATATTTACAGGAGATTTACATATCTGATTCACAACATTGGAACTTCTGTGAATTTTTTTTTTTTTTTTTTTTTTTTTTTTTTAAAGTGAGCAGCACCATAAAAAGTAAAATAAATGTTGGTGACAAATGTTACATCTTTAGGTAAAAACTGTGGAGTAACAAGAACACTCCCGAAAACAAAACGAGGAGTAAACAACTAAAACAACCACCAAAAACATCACAAGACAAGTACAGCAAATACAAGACAACAAATACAGCGATACACCAAAGGTAACACCTCCAGAAAAAACACAGGGAGACCGACCAAAGGGAAAAGAATAAAGGGACAAACTCACAAGCTGATCAGGTAATTTGGTTTGAGATGTCTCTAGCAATGAGAACACAGTTTTTTAATTTTTCAACGGAAGAATTATTAGAGCTGACTCTCGAGAACCAGACTGCACAATTTGCGGGAGAGGGTTTAATTAAATGAAATTTTTTAGTATGGGGGCAAGCAAAAACAAAGTGATCGGCGTCACCAAATGCGCCGCAAGTACAGCTAGATGTAGATTTTTGTTTGAAATAGAATAAGTAGTCCATGAATGGGCCATGGCCAGTTAGAAAATAAATAAGATATTTGTTTGTGATTTGAAGGGAAGGGTTGACCCGGGGGAGAAAGGAGGAAATGCGGGCAGGATCATGCGTCCGGGGGGAAATATAAGAATTTAAAAAAGTTTGCCAATGAAGGGAGATGTTTTGTTTACAATAATTTTTTAGAAGGGAAAAAGGGAGAGCCGGAAGAGGTGGCAATTTTAGCATACTTGTCAGCAGTCTCGTTCCCCGAGATGTCAGAGTGGGCCTTAACCCAACGGATATTAATGAGCTTTTTATTAGAAATTGCATTTAATTTAATTTTTGAGAGATAACTAGATTTATTTTTAATAGAGTTAAAAGCCGAAAGGGAAGAAAGACTATCAGTATAAATATTAATTTTTGTATTATTTGATGAGGCCCAGTCAATAGCATAATCAATGGCAGAAATTTCTGCCTGAAAAAATGTGTTCCCATTGGCTAGTTTAAAGGTAAATGTGTCTTGAAGTGTTTCATTTTTGAATACACAGACAGCAAAACCAGTGTTTCCATCAATGGAAGAGCCATCTGTATAAACATTGAAATTAGAAAAAGAGGAGGGAGGAAGGGGGACAAGGTTAGCAATACGTTGAGAGGGAGGAATAGCAGAAATTGGGCGGTTAGAGTCAAACAAGGAAGGGGCAGGGACGGGCAGATTAGAAAAAAGATTAATACGATGTTTCCAAAACATATATTTTTTTAAAATTTGTGTTTATTATGATATGAATAGGGGGGATACCAGTGATGGAGTATAGAGAAATGTTAGAAGTGGTACGAAAACCAGAAGAAATTTTTAATAGGAAAATCCTTTGAAGAGAGAGAAGCTTTTTGACCTGGTCCCCAGTTAATGCTCCGCCCCAAATTCCCGCACCATAAATTAAAGACTTTTCGATAACCGTTAAATACCAAATTTTTAAAAAGGATTTGTCTACCCCCCAGTTACTGCCAGACACCCGCCCAAAGGTGTTGGCAACCTTATAACATTTCTCCTTTAGGTTAAAAATGTGTGTACTCCATTTAAGGTTATCGTCTATAGTGATTCCTAAGTAGATAAGAGAGCGGGAGGTAGGTATTTTATAATTTAAGATTTTAAAGGAGGGCCTATTACGTATTTTGGTTCTATTCTTATTAAATATTATAGCTTTGCATTTCTCTGGTGAGACTGAGAGTTTAAGGTTAGAAAGGGTTGTGGAAATTAAATTTAATAAATTGTTTGTGTTTGAGTGAAGGGTAAAAAGATTAACACCGTAAGTAACCACCGCGAGATCATCCGCGAAGGCTTGAATGTGATAAAGATCATTATTAAGATTGAGAATAGCGTTAAAGTAGATGCTCCACAGGGTAGGGGATATAACCGAACCCTGTGGGGCGCCCATCGAAATTGTTTTATTAAGTTTGAGAGATTTATCAGAAAAGGAAATTTGTCTGTTTGTCAAATATGAAAATAAAAAAGATTGAAAATTCTGTGGAAGGTTTATATTAATAAAGGCTTGTGGTAGAATATTCCAATTCAGGCTATCAAAAGCCCCGCAGATGTCCACGGTGGTTAACGATACAAAATTTTTGGATTTGTGGACTTTTATTGATTCGATCAGCCTGTGAGCGGCATCTTCGCAACAGGTTAGCTCTCTGAACCCAAACTGCGGGGATGAAGAGCTCCCTCAGTCGACAGCCAAAAGTTAAGTTTTGTTATAAAAAAATTTTCTAGTATTTTACCAAAAGTGGGAAGGAGGGAAATGGGACGAAAGGAGGAACAAAGGGAAGGATTTTTGCCCGGCTTGTTAAAAAATAAAATATTTGCGTTCCTGAGGCAGGAGGGAAAGTGACAAAGTTTAAAACAGAAAGGTGTAAGGTTACCAGAAAGGTGTAAGGTAACTGTTTGGACGGTCGGGAAGGTGTTGTTGTTGAGACCCAGACCGTCCGACCTACCAGAAAGGTGTAAGGTAACCGTTTGGACAGCCGGGAAGTGCCACCCAATTTAGACCGCAACCCAGTGGGGGAGGCATCCACAGAGACCGTTCCCTCCTTCCCCTACCACCAACCTCTCGGAAGGACTTACGGATCCACATGTTTAACGTGATCGTACTCCGCATGAACACGGCGGAAGTTGTGGCAGCGTGCAAATCCAGCGCGCAAACCACCGGGCTTCCGCGTTCCAATGTGCCAACAGCACGCGGTGTTCCCAGGTGGTCACCCACCCAAGTACTAACCGCGCCCGATGCTGCTTGACTTCGGTGATCTAACGAGAACCGGTGTTTTCCGCACGATAGGGCCGTTGGCTGCGGTCGGGAAGGTGTGTATGTGTTGAAGACCCAGACCGTCCGACTCGTCCAGAGGACTTAGAGTAACAAGCTGGACGGCCGGGAAAGGTGTGTATAGGTGTGTATGTGTGTGAATGTCAGCATGTGCATGCTTGTGTGTGTCTGTTTGTGTGTATGTATGTATGAATGTCTGCATGCGTGTCTGTATGTATGCAGGTGTATATGGTTGCGCATATATATTTGTGTGTGTGTGTGTTCGTGAGTGATATCTCACGGATGACGCGTTTTAAATGAAATGTGGCATAAGTATTACAGTCATTGAATACTGTCGGGTAGGGTGGGGGGTGCTGGGTTTTGTTGTTGCTCTCTGGGACTGATGGCGGTTGCCCTCGCTTGGTCGAGTGGTGGCTGGCTGTTCCCGTGGTGTCCCGGGCGGTGCACGCGCTGTGTGATGGGTTCGGCGGAATTCTCTCTCTGGTTGGGTTCTTGCTGCTCAAAGGCCATTGTCGAGCCATACGATCTGGATTATGGAGGTGGAGTCAGTGAATACTGAAAACCATTGGATTTTAATCGCAGTCGAACGTTCAGACCCCCACTCCCTGAAATATTCTAATGAATTTTTAAAGAAATCACAAAAAAAAAAACACCCCAGAATGTTCAAGAATGTTATAATTATAATGATTTTATGTGTAATTGATCATTATAAAATAAATGGTACTCATTTTATATCTCTGGCATGAATCATTTTTGTGATATTGTTCGTTTTTAAAATGAATATAGAAAAATTCATAAAATTTTAAAGTATTAAGTATCGTGAAGTAGGTATATTTTTCATATGACACTTTATGCGACAAATATATATATACCCATACATCATTATTTTGGATCTAGTTCAATCCATTCTTGGTACAAAATACATTTGCAATAGTTTTGCATTTTAACACCAAGAATTTGGTCATTGTCATTTATTTCATGAGATCTTTCTAATGTCAATTGCAAGTTTATGCAGATTTAGTACATGGATATGAATAAGTCATTTTATTTTTACCAATAAAAGTTGCCCAAATAGTTATATTTCAATTTATGCGATGTCAATTCATAGCTAACAGTATAGTGGTATGGCTTTATTTCTTATTAATGCACACATTTAGAAAATTTGAGCTCAATGATTTGATGATGGCCATAGTGACAGATTCGAATTTCCAATTAAATAAAGAAGGTTTAAATATATTGACATGCAAAAAATATAATTAGGATTGAATTTTGAATTTTACGAATTTTCTGATTAAAAATCAAACATTCAGTTTTAAATAATAAATTTGATTTATAATATAATTGTTAAAGACTTTGAGTATGTAGACTCTATCTATTACTCAGTGGACTTTAGCAATTTCTTTTATATTTGCATTAGTTACACACTCCATGGCAAATCGCAATACATCACAACAAGTGTTGAATATACAGGGTGTCCAGGAAGTTCCGGAACGGAGGAGTATCTCGAGAAATACACTTCGGATAAAAAAGAAAAAACACGTATTCAATATTTTTAGAAAAGCTATCCAATCATACCAAAATTGACCCCCTCCCCCTTCCTGGAGGGGGGGGGGCGGAGGGGGAGGGCAACTTTGAAATCTTCAGAGGGAACCCCCCTTTTTTATTGCAGATTTGGATTCTCATTTGGAAAATTACATACATTTGACCTACGATTTTTGATTTTTGCTCACACAAACTGCGCTATAATCGAGAAAAACGGAAGTGGGGCACAAACGATTAAAAATGGGAATGTCTCGGGAAATACACTTCGGATAGAAAAATAAAAAATTACGTGTTCAATATTTAAAAAAAAAAAAAACTATTCAATGAAGTTAAAATTGACCCCCTCCCCCTGCTAACCGTTCATTTCAGCGACAACTGCTGACTTCAGTTTAGAAAACAGTTCAAAACTACTTTTAGCACTACCCAGGAACCACGATGTGGACGTAGTAGTTTACTGTTTTTTTCGGGGTGCTAAATTAACATGAGTCCCCTTGCCTCTCATGATGGTAGGTCAAATGTATGTAATTTTTCTGAAGAATCCAAATCTGCAATAAAAAATGGGGGTTCCCATTGAAGATTTCAAAGTTGCCCTAACCCCTTCCCCCCAGGAGGGGGGAAGGGGGGGTCAATTTTGGTATCACTGGATAACTTTTCTAAAAATATTGAATACTTGTTTTTTTATTTTTTGATCCGAAGTGTATTTCTCGAGATATTCCGCCGTTCCGGAACTTTCTGGACACCCTGTATGAGCCATATACGGATTTATAAGGACAAGCGTCGAATAATGTTGCGTAAAACTTTTTGGTGTGTGTTCAGAGACATACAAAAAAAATAATCATATAGTAGCCTTTTCCTATCTGGATTGCGTGACTTATTGAACACGTAAACCATGGTAAATCACAGTACATCGAAACAAGTGTTGAATATGTGAACTATCTACGGATTCACACAAGTGCAAGCGCCGAATAACTTTACGAAATACCTATCGCTGTGTGTTCAGAAACACACACACACGCACAGAGTAAAAATTCACTTACTGACCTTTTCCTATATGGGTTGCGTGACTTATTGCATAAATGCAGCTATGAATTTTTAAGTTAGATTTGCTCGAAATATAAGATAATTTGATACGGGGAAACAGTTTGATATATAGTCATGAAAAAAAATGTCAAATATTAATATGCATTTCAACGTCAAAACTACTGAGTCGTGAGGCTTGTACAAAAATTATTTCGCTTTTAAAGAAGCAAATTCCTTGCATTATGTAGCAAAAGTCATGATCTGCTCACATCAGATTTTTTTTTTAAAAGGCAAGATAAAAATAACATTATTATTGAATATAAATATTAGATTACTTCTTTCGTATGTAGACATGGATTCCGGAAATATTGAAAATAGTGAGATTACATATTTTAAATATTCCAAATTCATAAAACAAACTTAAAAATCTGATGTGAGCACCACATGATTTTTCCTTATATATAGTGCAATGAATTTACTACTTTTACAGTTAAATAAATTGGTTTTTCTTCTAGTAGATACTTGTATTATTTTCAAGATATTGCATTTTTGTCAATCAGTTGTCATTTTCATTGATTTAGCATCATTTTTATCCATTTGGCGAGATTTTTGTTAATTTGGCAGCATTTTAAAAAGTCGCCAAGTTGGCAACATTCCGCCAAATTCGTCGCAAAATATCGCTAAGTATTATGGACGGAGAAATAAGTTATTCTTATAGCATATAAATGATTATCGGCATTCAAATGCAAAAGTATTACTCGAAGTACCTTTTCTTATGAATGGAACGAGCTAGATCCACGAGAATGATGTCACCCAATATATCGCATGATATTACATATGAAAAGTGAACATGTTTCTCAATAGTTAATAGATTTTATTTAATTTATGGGATTTTTTAAAAAATTCATTTTAAAAATGTGAAATATCTCGATTCATGCTAGTGATCTAAAGTTTATGTCAATCATTTTCTAAGGAAAAATTACATAATAAATGTGTATTTGCGTAAATTTATTAAAGGTATTGATTTTTTCAAAATTTCACTCGAAAATTTAGGTGGGTTCGGGACATCCGATTATGTATAAAAACAATAGGCTTCCAGTTTTCACGGTTTGTGATTTTTGTACCAAATGTCATTCGAATCGCTCCATTCGTTCATGAGATATCGTCTCCACAGACTCACTGACACACCCACACACTCACCCACACACACACACACACACACACACACACACACACACACACACACACACCACCTCAAAAATATTTGATTCCTGATCAAAGATGCTTGAAACGTGCTGTCACGTCGAAAACTCGAATTCGAATTTTTGACCCTGTTACAATACTTTCCTTATACATTATGTATATAAGGAAAGTAATAAAATGGCAGTACAGAGCAAATGTTCCGTAAGGAACCTCTGGAGATCATATATATATATATATATATATATATATATATATATATATATATATATATATATATATATATATATATATATATATATATATATATATATATGTAATAGTAGTTTGAAAATCCAATGAACGAAAGGTAAGAAGATGCAACACGATAAACCTAACTTTCTAAAACACCCACAGAATACAAAATAATACAGCAAATCATCAATCAAATGGAAAAATATAAAAAACACAAGCTATCAAGTTACAGAAAATCAACAAAATTCAAAGGTATGGAAACGAAAAAAGAAAAACTTAATAAAACAAGCTATATTGTTGTACACGTGGAAAAAAGGCTAAGCCTAAACAAATGGAAATGTTTACTTCGTAAAATTCGTTCTCAAGTCCAAGTATTTTACGAAGCAAACACAAAACATGAATGTTTCTGAAGAAATAGATAGATCATATATATATATATATATATATATATAAATATATATATATATAATCTCCGGAGTAAGAAAACCTAGAATTTAATAGCTTATTACTTTCCCTGCAATGCATGGCAATGCATACGGCAAGTATTGGTGTGGTGTTAGCAATTGAAACTCGAATTTTGGTCGGATCTACACTTTTCGAGTATACTAGAACCCTAAAAATATATTTTTAGCTTGACATCTGTGTGTGCGTCTGTCTGTGCACTGCATTTATCTCAGTGTTTCTTTCAGGTAAATTTCAGGGAAGGGGGGCTTCGACCCTCTCGGAGACATTTTATGTTAACCAAGTTTACATTTATTTGAAACAACTATTAGCTATATTTATATAGGATAAATAGAAAACTTGTTCCCTCTAAAATTTCATTCGCTCCCCGTCCGGCCAAAACGTGCTGAAAGAAACATTGTGTAACCATGGTAACTCAAACGTTATTTAGCAAAATTTCACAAAATTTTTAGGTTAGTCTGTTATTGGTTACCCTGTTGCTGATTAGAGTTTGGTACGATTCGGAAAAATAGAACCTGCTATTTTTTGCGAAATGGCCCTCAAAAATTGTCTAATTCTGAAATAAAAGACTACATATGCAAATGCATTAATTAAATGCCTGTTTTATATGCAAATTTTGACGCCGAAAAGAATAAGATCTAATAATCCAATATTTCTAGGGTTAACCGCTATCAAGATATTTTATTTTAATCACGTTTTCGAGACCTGACTTTTGAAAATACATCCTAATGAGAACGGAAATTGAATTAAAGCTATAATTTCAACATAATTTCAAATAATCTCCGTGTTATTTTGTGTAATTAGGCTCAATTTAATAAATTATGAAATAAACAAAGGGGGAATTAATTAATTTGCGTCTGTAGTGAAAGTCATGTACTGCCCACATCAAATTTCCCTCTTGTTCTTCAAGTGGATTTCGCAGTTTTGGAATATACAAACCTAAAGCGAAATAAAAGTGTTAAATCTTTGACTCTTGGAGTCATTCTCTTGGGATTTCTTTTGATTAAAGAAGATATGTGAATATTATATTTTTGTCATTGTCATGGAGATTATGACATATGTTCTTTTTCTATTTTCTTCAAAATTTTCTTCTGCGTTCGGAGTGTCAGAAGAAGATTTAAACTAAGTAAAGAGGAAGATTTAGAAGGTTTGCAAATCATGTATTTTCCTTATAAATAGTAAGACCAGATAACAGAAAGAATATTTCAGTTAAAGAGTATTACATTGTTCAGTTAAAGAGTATTACATGTTGTATTACATTGCTGGAGTAGTGAAGATAGTAGCTTGATTGAAATCCAATATATTAGGTTTGATCCCCAATTCCGAATGATTGTTTTCAACACTTTCCAACGTAGTTGTAAAGTGTTTATGACTTTGGTCATTCTGTCTGCCTGGTTGTCCGTTCGCACGATAACTGCCGTAATAATGACTTTATCAAAATGAAATTTTAATATGTTGTTGAGACTGTCTGTGTGACATATGTGAATGTAAATGATTAACATTCTCAATTAGTTTTGGATTTAATCTAGGTTGGAAACGCGTAATGCATTGTGCCCTACAGGACCTAATTTTTCAAACAGTTTTTAAGCAGTGTTAAAATTCGCAAAATGCTTTGAAAATTTTAGGAAATATTCAAATAATCACGTAAAATGTGTGAAAAATATTCATCAATGAATTTAGTACATTTTAGAGATGGATAAATCAAATTACATTTCAGTTGGAAAGTATTTCATGATCAATGTTTTATGCTTGATTAATATTCTGTTTTTTTTCTTAAAAGAAGCCTAATCCTTGACGTTATTTATTAGGAGGAGGATGTAAGGTAATTACGGAAATTTTCGTAAGGAGGGCTTGGAGTGTGTAGGTGGTAGAATGCAATACTGTAAAACATTTGTTAGCATGTTACTGAAGATATCAGGGGATCAGATGTCCGTAATTTAGAGAGAACAATTTTCCTGATAGTTGTGATGATACACACACACACACACACACACATGTGAAAAAAAATATATTATATATATGTATATATATATATATACAACATTTCCAGAAGATGTATGAAAAAACTTTGGAAAAGCAGGCTGCTGAGTTAAAAATGTCAATGTCTAATATCGAAATTGTTGTATATATACTATATATATATATATATATATATATATATATATATATATATATATATATATATATATATATATATATGTATATATATATATATATATATATATATGCATATATATATATATATATATATATATATATATATATATATATATATATATATATATATATATATATATATATGTGTGTGCGTGTGTGTGTGTGCGTGTGTGTGTGTAAAGTTTCAGAAATATACGTTTTGCTATCTTTTGCAATACAGACGAAACACTCTCGCAGATAAATTTTTTACACATAGATAGAAACTTAGTAACTGGCATCTCATGCATTTTGTAAGCAGTTGTCCGAATCTCGTAGCATTTGTTCAGTTTGAATATGAATTTCGAGGAATTATGAGATATGTAGCTTTCAGCTGCATATTTACAACGATAAGACATTTGAAATATAACTATAACGAACACCGAATACAATAACAGTTTCAATAATAGCCGAAGATAACGAAGGTTTCAAAGACAGCTTCGGTGGTATAACCATGGAGTAAAATCTCTTTACCTTCATGATTACAGCTCTGAATAATAAGTTTCTTTTTAATGGCTTCATTTAAATATTAGTTTTTAACACTTTACAACAAAGTTGAAAAGTGTTTATGACTTTGTTCATTCTGTCTGTCTGTCTGTCCGTTAGCACGATAACTGCCGTAAAAATGACTTAATCAAAATGAAATTTTATGTTGTTCAGACGGTCTGTAGGACCTATGGGAATATAAATGAATAATATCACCCAATTAGTTTTGGATTGAACCCGAGTTTAAAAAATGAAATACATTGAGCCCTATGGGACCTAATTTTTCAAACATTTTTTAAGCGGATTTAAAATCCACAAATTGCTTCGGAAATATTAGGTAATATTCAAATTGTTCCATAAAATATATAAAAAAAAATTCAGCGAAATATATTCAGTAGTTTTTTAAATAAAAATTAAGATAATAATAACGCCTCTTATATGAAGCGATCACGTGACCATGATATGAAAAGATCACTTCAAAATGATATATGGCATCCATCTTGTCTCAAAATCGGGATTTTTAAAGTTCTTTTTAATTCATATTGAGTGTTGTATCCGTCTTAAACCACTTTATTTTTGCCCGAATTCTGCACATCTACATACTGAAACAACGCAAAGACAATATATTTAAGTTTAAATGCTCATCCAAATTTGATTATTTCTACAACGAAGCCTATTTTTCACCTATGTAAAATGTAAACAGCAAAATATGTAGAATGAGTCGTATTAAAATTGTTGTATTTCTTTAACGCAAAGTTATTTAGCTCATGGAGCCAGCACTATATCTGATATGAAAGAAATATTAATTGATTTTACAAAGAGAAGGACGATTTTTTGGATGAAGTTCTAAGCATAGAACTTAATTACCTACATGGTCTTAAGTTTTTAAATAAAATAAATTATTATAGTATTGTGATGAATGAAATAAATGGAAAAATGTTTATGAATGAAAAGCTGCTTTTGTTTAAAGTGCATTATTTTTATGCATTATTTTGTTAAACAGAAAACTATAACAGAAAGCAGTAAAATATTTTCTTGTTGGGTCTTCATCTAGAACTTCTCACTGATGTAAGAAAATATAAAGACGAATTGCATTTTGAAACATACCAGGATCATATGAAATACTTATTTCTTTTGTTTTAAAGAATTTGCTTTTACATCGACGCCTCAAAGTGTCAGAAGAAGATTTAAACCGAGAAGGGAGTGGGTTTTAGTTTATGGCGTTTACAGTGATGTATATTCCACATGGACAAAATGTAATGGAACATATAGAAAATGAATAATATTACAAAATACTCCCTTTACATAGACAATATATTCATGGAGTCTGCATAGCTGATATGAATAAAATATTCATTGATTTTATAAAGAGCAGGACGATTTTTTTCGATGAAGTTTTACGCATAGAACTTAATTACTTGTAGCTCCATGGTTTTAATTTTTAAATAAAATAAGTTATTATAGTATTGTGATGAATGACATGAATGGGAAATTATTTATGAATGAAATGCTGCCTTTATAGAGAGAGCCAGGCGTGTTATTTTTTCTATGACGTCATTTGAATGAATTTCAGTTGCTTTTCGATGAAGTTTTCAAATATAATAAATTATCGTAGTATTATGATAATCCTAAAATTATTTCCAAGGAATGTATCACATTTTAGAGATGTTTAAACCAGGCAATTTATATTTCAATACCGTCATTTGAATGAAGTTCATTTTTTCGATGAAGGTTTAAGTTTTCAAATATAATAAATTAATGTAGTATTGTGATAAGTTTTAAAATATTACCGAGGAATGTATTGCATTTTAGACATGTTTAAATAAAATTGCATTGAAGTTGGAAAGTGTTTCATAATCAATGCTTTAAGCATGATTGACCTTTCTTGTTAAGAATGGCGATATATTTTTCAACAAGAAAAGGTTAGATTTTGAAGATAAATGGAAGAAGATAAAATTTTCTTACAAAAATAATGCAACCATATTTTCCCTTAAAAATTGTATCGAAAATAGAAACTGTAACCAAAATAGGAGGTAAAATATGGCTAAGTATTCTAAATCAACATGTAGGGACTATGCATATCATTTGATGCCGTAGGTTCAGCTCTAGCCTTGACAGAAAAATCTTCTACATTTATCTATCTGTATTTTCTATCTGTATTTTAAAACAATTTTATCAGCGGCAGCACCTAGATTTTTTTCTAATACAGAGAGAAGCGGGCGCATGAATGAAGCTTTCTTAACTTTTCGTGAATTCACTATGAGCTCCAATGGCTGACATCTTAATCTCCCGAGTTATAGAGAATAAATACTTTCGTCCAATTGTGTTTGGAGCTGGCTTGTTTATTTGTGTTGGGCAAGCAGAATAATTTGTTCTATATTACTTTCCTTATATATATAATGTATAAGGAAAGTATTGTGACGGGGTCGAAAATTCGAATTCGAGTTTTCGACGGGTGAGCACGTTTCAAGCATCCCTAATCACGAATAGAACATTTTTGAAGTGATGTCTGTGTGTGTGTGTGTGAAAGCCCCAGGCCGTCCGGCTCGTCCAGAGGACTTGGAGCAACAAAATGGACGACCGGTGTGTGTGTGTGTGTCTGTGAGTCTGTGGAGACGATAACTGACGAACGAATTGACCGATTCGAACGAAATTCGGTATAAAAATTACAATCCGTAAGCACTGGAAGCGTATTGTTTTTATACGCAATCGAATGCTCAGAACCCCCCTAAATTGTCGAGTGAAATTTTGAAAAAATCGTCAAAAAATCAAAACCTCTAATAAAATTACGAAAATAGACATTTCTTATGTAATTTTTCATTAGAAGACGATTGATATAAATTTTAGAACGCTAATATGAACCGTTCTCGAGATATTGCACATTTTTCAAAAATATTATCAGAAAATCATATAAAATAAAAAAAATATTTTCTATTGAAAAACATGTTCACTTTTTATATGTAATACCATGCGATAAATTTGGTGACATCATTCTAGTGGATCTAGCTCGTTCAATTCATAAAAAAAGATACTTTGAGTAATATTTTTGTAATTGAACGCCAATAGTCATTTATCTGCTGTAAGAATAACTTATTTCTCCTTCCATAACGCTTGGCGAGATTTTGGCGACGAATTTGGTGGAATGTCGCCAACTTGGCAACTTTTTTTAATGTAGCTAAATTAACGAAAAACTTGCCAAATTGATAAAAATGACGCTAAATCAAGGAAAATGACGACTCATTGACGAAAATTCAATTTCTTGGAAAGAATATAAATGTGTACTATAAAAATAATCTATTTTATTTTTACTGTAAACGTAGTAAATCCATTGCAGTATATAAGGAAAGTTATGTGCTGCCCACATCAGATTTTTTTATCTTGTTATCAGGATATCAGTTGTTCTGCAAGTCACGTAATATTATGATATTCGATTTTGAAAATGACGTTTTTAATTCGTCTGTTTATTGTCCTAAATTTAAGAGCTATTGAAATCCAAGAAATTTAAATCCTGATTATTGTCTGAAATATGAGTACTATCTTGTGCGATTGCATTAGCGAGTGAAAGCGTATGAAGCCGCTTATTTAAGGCGTATCACGCCTGCGTGGCAGGACGGTAAAGCTAAAATTTGTACAGAAGGTCTTAATACATATATTGGCATCAAAATCTCGAAATTGAAAAATTTCGTTAAAACAATACTTTCTCAATACTACGTATGAAAGAGTAAAATTTCTGGAACTTGATGCTAAACCACTTTACATACAATTTTCAGTTTTTCAAAGTAAATTGTACATTTTTGGCACATGCTCCAAATTCGAATAAAATGAAAACTGTAAAAAGTTCCCTTGTTGAGCCTTTATCTAGCTGCGCTTGATGGTTTAAAAATATGGATGCATCAGTTTTTCGAACTTTTCAGAGAGAATATGAAATATATACTTTTTTTCCTCTCCCTTTTCTGAATTTGATTCAGAAATAAGATGCCTTTCTGTTGTCTGAAGAAGATTTAAACTCGGCAAGGAAGTGGGCATTAGAAGGATTTCACAAATGCGGTACGTTTTGCATGCGATAAAATATAAGATGGAATACCAGATAGGCAATTTATGCTACAGAATATTTTATTTTGCGTAAGATATTTCATTATTTATTTTCAGTATAGTACGTCGTAAGATATAGGGAAATTACTGTGACGGGAAAGTACTGTGTTCGAAAATTCGAATTCGAGTTTCGATGGAAGAGTACGTTTCAGGCGTCAAGGAATTGATCGTTTTCAGAGTGATGTCTGTTTATATGTGTGTAGTATGTGTGTGTGTGTGTGTGTGTCTGTGTGGTTTCCGTGAGTCAATGGAGACGAACGAATATATCACGAACAAATGGAGCATTTAGAATGGAATTTGGTACAAAATTTACAATCTGTGAATACTGGATGCCTGTTGATTTTAAACGAAGTCATATGTTCGAAAGATTCCAGAATTTTTCGAATGAAATTTCGCAAAACACATGAAAAATAATACATCATTTTTAACACTTTACAACATAGTTGAAAAGTAATTATGACTTTGTTCATTCTATTTGTCTGTCCGTTCGTACGATAACTGCCGTAAAAATGATTTTTTAGTATGTTTCTGAGACTGTCTGTGTGGGACATATGGGAATGCAAATGAATAATATCACCCTATTAGTTTTGGATTAAAGCATTGTTGAAAAAGTGAAATGCATTGAACCCTATGGGACTTAATTTTTCAAACACTTTTTAACCGAAGTTAAAATTCACAAATTACTTCGAAAATTTTAGAAAGTATTTAAATTATCCTATAAAATATATAAAAAAATTTCAGCAAAATATGTTCGGCAGTTTTTTAAATAAAAATTAAAATATGAACTACGCCCATATAATACGAAGAGATCACGTGACACACTTTAAATTAAAATATGGCATCCATGCCACAACGCGTAAAAACTTTTCTGAATGTGACGTCCATGTGTGTGTGTGTGTGTGTGTTGTATGTGTGCTTGTTTGTCTGTGTAATATATGTATCTGTTCTAACTCAAAACTATATTCTGAAATTTCACAAAATTTGGTATTTAGACCTCTAGTGGGATACCCTGGTGCTGATTAGATTTTGGTACGATTCAAAAAGCAGAATCTGCATTTTTTTTACGAAATGGCCGTCAAAAGTCATCAAAATATGAAATTAAACAATATATATCCCTAAATGACATTGATTAAATGCTTGTTTTATACGTAACTTTTTACGAAGAAAAGCAGCTCCATTATTATACAATTGACGGTTCTTAAGATTTTTCAGTTTTTTTTTCTCAATTTTTGTAACGCCTCTATTTGAAAATATGGACTGTCACCAAATGAAAATGAAAATTGAATTAAAACCCAAATTCGTTGCAATTCCAAATAAGTATCTATACAGGGTGTCCCAAAAAATTGAAACGAGTTTTAATTTTTTACCTGTTGGAGAGAAGTGGGTAATGTAAATTGCAAAAATGTTGAAAGTAAGGTAGAAAATAAGACAACGTTAATGAAATGGTCCTCCCATTCATTTTCAAAAAGTTACACTTTTTAAACTTTTATACGACCCCCTTAGACAAATTGAGTCAATCAGAAATTTTGTATTTGTAATGCAACAAGATCATTAAAAAACAGCTTATCTGTATCTTTAAAATTGAGAGAGTTATATTTAATTGAAAATTGAACATTGTGAATGGGGACCATATGTCAAATTAGAAATTTAAATTTGTGACATATCACAAAAAAGATAAAACTGGATGCTAATACATAGGAGACATTTTTGCGAATTCCGCGGAGGCTCACGATGCAATCACGGATTCTTAAGCACTTTTTACATTGAGATATGCCATTTTTTATTTCAAACAATTAAAATAAATAAGTAAACAAATGCAAATATGTATTTGATTTTGAAATTTAACATAATTTTTCAAAACGAAAAATAGAACTCACAGACGATTTTTGCTTTCCTTTAACTCTAATTTGCCGTTTCAAATGTTTATAGTAAAATATTTTAAAAAACTGAAGCATGAAATGCAGATGATGTATTTTTTAATTTAAATTTGTTTATGATCCCTATTTTCACTGATGAAACATCCTTTCCATGGTACGGAAAAGTGGAATAAGTCAGATTTTTCGTTCATCATAATTCAGTTGATTTTAAAGATATACAGATATGCGGTTTTTTTAATGATCTTGTTGCATTAAAAATAAAAATTTTCTGATTGGCCAAATTTGTCTAAGGGGGTCGTATATAAATTTAAAAAGTGTAACTTTTTGAAAATTAATGGGAGGACTATTTCATTAACGCAGTCTTATGTCCTACCTTACTTTTAACATTTTTGCAATTTACATTGCCAAAACAATTTAGGAATTTCTTTATATTTTCCTGAAGTATTTTATTATTTACCAGTAAAGAACTAAATGTTAAGCAGTTAGGTATATAAACCAGTAAACCTGCAAAGTGGTACAAATATAATAATGCTGTTTTTATACCATGTGGACCTTTCTCTAGTCAAAAACCTATGATAAAACATTGGATTTTCAAGGAAAACACAGATCGATTCCAGTAAATTGTTTTTACTTTCCTTATATACATAATGTATAAGGAAAGTATTGTGACGGGGTCGAAAATTCGAATTCGAGTTTTCGACGGGAGAGCACGTTTCAAGCATCCCTGATCACGAATCAAACATTTTTGAAGTGATGTCTGTGTGTGTGTGTGTGTGTGTGTGTGTGTGTGTGTGTGTGCGTGTGTGTGTGTGTGTGTGTGTGAAAGTATGTGTGTGTGTCAGTGAGTCTGTGGAGACGATAACTGACGAACGAAAGGACCGATTCGAACCAAATTTGGTACAAAAATCACAATCCATAAACACTGGAAGCCTATTGTTTTTATATGGAATCGAATGTTCAGAACCCCCCTAAATTTTCGAATGAAATTTTGAAAAAATCGTCAAAAAATCAAATCCGCTAATAAAGTTACGCAAACAGACATTTCTTATGTAATTTTTCATTAGGAAACGATTGGCATAAATTTTAGAACGCTAACATGGACCGTTCTCGAGATATTGTACATTTTTCAAAAAAATTATGAAAAAGTCACATAAAAAAAAAATTCCTATTGAGAAACATGTTCACTTTTCATATGTAATACTATGCGATAAATTGAATGACATCGTTCTCGTGGATCTAGCTCGTTCCATTCATGAAAAATATTCTTTGAATAATACTTTTGTATTTGAACGCCAATAGTCATTTATCTGCTGTAAGAATAACTTTTTTCTTAGTGCATAACGCTTGGCGAGATTTTGGCGACGAATTTGGCGGAATGTCGCCAATTTGGCGACTTTTTTGAAATGTTGCCAAATTAATGAAAATCTCGCCAAATGGATAAAAATGATGCTAAATCAATGAAAATGACGACTAATTGTAGAAAATTCAATATCTTGGAAAGAATATTAGTATCTACTATAAGAAAAACCTATTTTTTTACTGTAAAAGTAGTAAATTCATTACATTATATAAGGAAAGTCATGTGTTGCCCACATCAGATTTTTACATATTAATTGTTCTTGATAACCAATGTACAGCATAGGATCATACTACCATTACAAATACCAGTATTTGTTGGCTGGTTTTGCTCTATTCAGAGCGCTTCAGTACGGAATGTTTATCCTTGCAATGTATAACCCTTGTTTATTTATTTCAGGACTCTTTGATGAAGGGAACCTTAAAGCGTGTAAGTTTACCAGCGTAGTTTTTAACTACTATATTTAATAACAAGAAAGATCAATCAGTGATTATGAAACACTTTCCAACTGCAATGCAACTTTACTTTAACATCTCTAAAATGCGATACATTCAGCTGTGATATTTCTTAAATTATCACAGTACTACTATAATTTATTTTACTTAAAAACTTAAAACCATGGAGGTAAAAGTACTCTCTAACTCCATGCTTAAAACTTCATCGGAAAATGCAATGCTATAAAATCGACTGCTTCTCTATATAAAATCAATGAATATTTCATTCATATCACCTATATTCCAGACTCCAGAGTTAAATAATTTGTCGTTAAAAAATTCAGCAATTCTTATACAACTCATCTAACAGCTTGATTTGTTTACACTCTGCATACGTTTAAGTAAGACTTCGTTGTAGAAATAATCAAAGTTTAATTATCATTTGAACTCAAAGATATTGTAATTGCGTTGGATATAGATGCATAGAAAATACGCAAAAATAAAGCGGTTTTCGGACGGATGCAACACTAAATATAAATTTAAAAGAACTTTGAAAGTCCGATTTTGACACTAGGAAAAAAGATGGATACCATATTTTATTTTGAAGTGGGCCACGTGATCTCTTCATATAATATAGGTGTAATTAGTATTTTAGCATTTATTTAAAAAACTACCAAACATATTTTGCTCAAATTTTTTTATATATTTTATAGGGTAATTTGAATGTCTTCTAAAATTTTCAAAGCAATTTGTGAATTTTAACTTTGCTTAAAAAATGTTTGAAAAATTAGGTCCCTTAGGGTTCAATGTATTTCACTTTTTCAACCCGTGTTCAATCCAAAACTAATTGGGTGATATTATTAATTTACATTCCAATATGTCCTACAGACCGTCTGAACAACGTACTAAATTTTCATTTTGATAAAGTCATTTTTACGGCAGTTATCGTGCGAATGGACAGACAGACACAATGACTAAAATTATAAACACTTTTCAACTATGTTGGAAAGTGTTAATAAAGGAATTGTCTGCCTGTTCTTCTGTTTGTGTCTTCTGAAGAGAAAAATTTAAACGTTGTGGGATTATAAAATTTCGTACACTGATATTTCAGGACACAGGACAATATGCTTCGGCAAGAGTTTCTTAAAATCCGTATTTATTTCTCAGTTAATTGAATTCGGAAAAAAAAATACCGTTTACGGCATATTTGTGCCTCCATCTACCGCACGGTTGCTGATTACGCCATCTGGAGCCGCCATCCGAAACGCCAAACTATGTCTGTCATTATTACTTTCATTATACTTATATACATAATGTATAAGGAAAGTATTGTGACGGGGTCGAAAATTCGAATTCGAGTTTTCGACGGGAGAGCACGTTTCAAGCATCCCTGATCACGAATCATACATTTTTGAAGTGATGTCTGTGTGTGTGTGTGTGTGTGTGTGTGTGTGTGTGTGTGTGTGTGTGTGTGTGTGTGTGTGTCAGTGGGTCTTTGGAGACGATAACTGACGAACGAATGGACCGATTTGAACCAAATTTGGTATAAATATCACAATTCGTAAACACTGGAAGCCTATTGTTTTTATACGCAATCGAATGTTCAGAACCTTCCTAAATTTTCGAATGAAATTTTGAAAAAATCGTCAAAAAATCAAAACCACTAATAAAGTTACGCAAATAGTATGTACGCAAATTCTTATGTAATTTTTCATTAGAAAACGATTGACATAAATTTTAGAACGCTAACATGAACCGTTCTTGAGATATTGTACATTTTTGAAAAAAAATATCAAAATGTCATACAAAATAAAAAAAATATATTTCCTATTGATAAACATGTTCACTTTTGAATACCATGCGATAAATTGGGTGACATCATTTTCGTGGATCTAGCTCGTTCCATTCATGAAAAAAGATACTCTGAGTAATACTTTTGTATTTGAACGCCAATAGTCATTTATTTGCTGTAAGAATAACTTATTTCTTAGTGCATAACGCTTGGCGAGATTTTGGCGACGAATTTGGCGGAATGTCGCCAACTTGGCGACTTTTTGAAATGTTGCAAAATTAACGAAAATCACGCCAAATGGATGAAAATGACGCTAAATCAATGAAAATGACAACTAATTGTCGAAAATTCAATGTCTTGGAAAGAATATTAGTATCTACTATAAGAAAAACTTATTTTTTTACTGTAAAAGAAGTAAATTCATTACATTATATAAGGAAAGTCATGTGTTGCCCACATCAGATTTTTTAATTTTGATTTTTACATTTAATGGTACACATTTAATTACGCAGAACTAACGGATGGTTAAAATAATTTAAGTAACATAATGCCATTGGACTAAGCTCAAAAATATATTTTGTATGTGGGTTTTTAATAACTACGAGATTACAACATAAGAATTTTAGCTCATCTCAAAAATATAAATTGTTGGAGAAATTCGAGTGGAGCCATCCCTCCTTTCATATTTTTATCTGTGAATAATTGAGTTTTCCTCGGAAACGATTTAATTTCGTTTGATAAAATTTATGATTTGATCCAGTTTTGAGAGACGAACATTTTCGAAAACAGAATGTTTTTTGGCATTTTTAATGATAACTTTAATACATACTTTTCGTGTTTTGAAGAAAATTTCTGCCTTCTATTTATTGCACGATTTTGATAATTTTGTTCACTTTTTATTGTAATTGATGCAATTTGTTTCTTCAGCGCATGCGCATTGCAAAGAAAGTTCCTTCTTTCACACTTTACTTTGGTCCGTTCTGAATTTTATAAGTTCTTTATGTTCGTAGCTTGATTTTTACTTTCCCTGCAATACATGGTAAAAGTATAGGGAAAGTATTGGAATCATGTCGAAAATCGCAACTCGAGTTTTAGACGGATCTACACGTTTCGAGACCTCTAGAATACGAAAAAACTATTTTTAGCGTGACGTCTGTGTGTGTGTCTGTGTGTCTGTCTGTCTGTGTGTCCGTCTGTGTGTCTGTCTGTGCAGATTTTGTATCCACTCTAATTAAAAAACTAATTTCACAAAATTTGGTAGATAACCGAATTTCACAAAATTTGGTAGATAAGTCACTTGTGGGCGAGTCTGGTGCTGATTAGTTTTGGGTAGGATTCGGGATAAAAGAACCCGCCTTTTTTTGCGAAATGGCCCGCAAAAGTTTGTATCCACTGTAACCGAAAAACTAATAGCCGGAATTTCACAAAATTCAGTAGATGAGTCACTAATAGGCTACCCTGGTGCTGATTAGATTTTGGTACGATTCGGAAAAAAATAACCCGCCTTTTTTTGCAAAATGGCCCGCAAAAATCGTCAAAATCTAAACTAAAGAACTACGTATGCTCAAATATATCCATTAAATGCTCGTTTAATACGTAATTTTTAACGACGAAAAGAATAAGATCAACCCCATTACACTAGGACTAGCCGTTCTCTAGATATTTTAGTTTTTCGTATTTTCTCTACGCCACCTTTGATAATAAGTCCGGTTACCGAATGAGAACGAAAATTGAATTAAAAGTGAAATAAATTTAATTAAATAAAGAGAACGTGAATATAAACGTCTGCAGGGAAAGTCATGTGCTGTCCACATCAGATTTTTTATTAATTACTTTTATAAATGACAAGAAAATGTACCCGTCATTGCTCGGGATTTAAAATAAGCAGCCGTGGCGTAGCAATGTGTGCAGCTACGCAGTAGCTTTTATTTTATTTTTGTTAAAGGCGAGTATATTGTCAGGGGCAGGACAGCCCAGTGTTTCGCCCAGTGTTTCCGATTGCACTCGGAATACCCCAGTTCGATTCTCGGCTCTGTCAAAAACTGCTCCAGTGTCCACGCGAAGTACGGTCACGTTAAATATGTGGGTCCGTAAGTCCTTCTGAAAGGTTGGTGGTAGGGGAAGGAGCGTACGGTCCCTGAGAATACCGTCCCCACGGGGTTCCGTTATAAATTGGGTGGCACTGTTCCGGACGTACAAACATATACCTCACACTTTCGGGTAGGCCGTACGGTCTGGGTCAAAGAAGAGCATATTGTTAAAAAGTTATTTAGTTTATAGGAATTCACTGTAAGTTCCGGTGTAGTATTTATCAGAGTTCTGCGTTTTAAATTCAGGACAACGCCGTGGTTACATTCTCTACTATTTACATACGTAGAATTCATTATTACTTTCCTTATATACATAATGTATAAGGAAAGTATTGTGACGGGGTCGAAAATTCGAATTCGAGTTGTCGACGGGGGAGCACGTTTCAAGGATCCCTGATCACGAATCAAACATTTTTGAAGTGATGTCTGTGTGTGTGTGTGTGTGTGTGTGTGTGTGAAAGTATGTGTGTGTGTATGTGTGTGTGTGTGTGTGTGTGTGTCAGTGGGTCTGTGGAGACGATAACTGACGAACGAATTGACCGATTCGAACGAAATTTGGTACAAAAATCACAATCTGTAAACGGTGGAAGCCTATTGTTTTTGTACGCAATCGAATGTTCAGAACCTCCCTAAATTTTCGAGTAAAATTTTGAAAAAATCGTCAAAAAATCAAAACCTCTAATAAAGTTACGAAAATAGATATTTCTTATGTAATTTTTTATTAGAAAACGATTGACATAAATTTTAGAACGCTAACATGAACCGTTCTCGAGATATTGTACATTTTAAAAAAAAAATATCAAAAAGTCATATAAATTAAAAAAAAAATCCTATTGAGAAACTTGTTAACTTTTCATATGTAATACGATACGATAAATTTGGTGACATCATTCTCGTGGATCTAGTTCGTTTCATTCATGAAAAAGGATACTTTGAGTAATACTTTTGTATTTGAACGCCAATAGTCATTTATCTGCTGTAAAAATAACTTATTTCTCTCCATAACGCTTGGCGAGATTTTGGAGACGAATTTGGCGAAATGTCACCAACTTGGCGACTTTTTCAATGTTGTCAAATTAACGAAAACCTCGCCAAATGGATAAAAATGACGCTATATCAATGGAAATGACGACTAAGAAGAGCTGTAAATGTAGTAAATTCACTGTATTATATAAAGAAAGTCATGTGTTGCCCACATCAAACTTTTATATATATAGTAATTACATTTTATATATAGTAATTACAATTTGCTTTGCAACATTAAGTGTCTTTGGAGGTTTATTCCGGGGGGTAGAATTACGTATTAGTTATTTCTGAAGGAGCTCTAGAATGCTGAATATTAAGTTTTAAACACCTTTTTCTTTTCATATTTATATTGTCTCATTTAATGGACGGATCATGCACATTAAAGCAAAGGCTCCGAAATATTCTTGAATATCTCTAGCATTAGAAAATAAAGGGCAAGCTGGGGTAATATGCCAAGCTTAATAAATCAGTTCAAAATACTTTCACGGCTAAAGTTTTGCTCCAAATTTTGCGTTGTTGCTTCTGAGACATTTACTCTAGTAATGTAAGGAATAATATCGACTTGCTATTATGTTATGTTATTACAAAATAATGGAATTATCTTAACGTATTGGCAAATTTACCAGTAGGTTGCGGATGAAGCCAGTCCAGGAGAAAGTCACCACAAATTGAGGAACATGTAATGTATTAGAAATAGCACTGGAATTATATTATTTATTGAACAGAAAACAGATAGTGATAGGTAACAGTGAAATATAACGAAGAAAAGAACAGGGATTTTTGAATTACTAGCCTATTAGAAAAAGATGCTATGGATAAGTTAATTATAGAGCATCTAACAGTATATCCCAGGCTTAATTTTCTATATAATGACGCACATTTGAAGAGTTCACTTCGATGATAAGAACGTGCAATTTCGTCCCAGTAGCTCAACGGTAGAGCATCGGCTGGCCTGTCTGGAGATCCAGGGTTCAATTCCCGCTTGGGGGCAGCAAGGCTCTTTACAATGGCTCCCGAACAAATCGACTCTGTAGGTTAGTGCAAAGATGTCAGAGGCCTGAAATTGACTTTAGCACGACTAGTACGGATTCAGGGGAAGATTGAGCGCCGATTTTAAATTGAGATGATAACTGGAATACTAACCTCGGTAAAGGTAGTAATAGCGGGAGGTTAATCTGAGATAAAAATATCAGAAGGCGGTCAGTTAGATTGTCAATTGCCCACCAATGTGACATTGGAGTGTGGAGAATGTACTTAGACAATAAGAGCTTGCAATTTCGTCCCAGTAGCTCAACAGTAGAGCATCGGCTGGCCTTTTCGGAAATCCATGGTTCGATTCCCGGTTGGGGCAGAAAGGTTCCTTACACATTTCATCGAAATTTCTTAGAGATTCTATCCAGTTCTCGCCGTTGATTAATCTCTCCAGACATTCTCTGTCATATTACTCCAAAGGTAGTTTGTATAGATTATCTACCATAATTGTGTGGAATTTATTCTTACTCACTTGACATACTCTACGGAAACAACTAGAGGGTGTCAATAATCGAAGTTGTATATTGTTATTGTACATTTTTACTTTTCCTACATGCATGGTATAATGTATAAGGAAAGTATTGGGACTCGGTTGAAATTTCAAATTATAGATTCCGAATGAAGACCCCGTTTCAAGACATATCTAAATACAAATCGAACGTTTTTGATGTAATGTATATATGTATGTGTGTGTGTGTGTGTGCGTGCGTGTTAGAGCATTTATGAATCTGTGGAAGCCATACATCACGAACGAATACAGAGATTCGAAAATAATTTGGTACGATTTTCACAATCAGCGAATACTGGAACTTTATTAATTTTAAACGCGATCGAATATTAGGATACCCCCTCTCCACAATTAACGAATAAATTAAAACAAAATCTTTCAAAATAGACTTTTCAATAATGTGACACAAATAATCATCACTTACGTAATTTTTTATTAGAAAATAAATTATACTAACTTTGAAACGCTAGCTCCCGAGATGAAGCACGTATTTGGATTCATTTATCAAATGAGTTCTATACAATTAATATAAGTAGCATCATTAAAGAGGTTCACATTGGCAAGAAAATTCGGCAATCCAACTTAGCAACTTTTTGAAAATATTGCCCGTGGGACCAAAGTGCCACCAAATTGGCTAAAATGAAGCTTAATGAACGAAAATGACGCCAAAATTGCCAAAATTCAAAATATTGGAAAATGAAGTTCATTTTCATCGATAATTCTTATCGCTTTTGCAGACATTAGTGTTTTCTATTCGAAATATAGTGCCTTGCATTATCTGGGGGTCGTAAATTAGGAGGTTTTTGTGGTAAATGTATTTCGATAGGGAGTCGTATAAAAAGATTGTGCCAATGATCATATACTTCATTAGTTTACTGTGAAAGCCATCACAGCTTAATCACATTTGCAATTATATTTACAGAGGCTTTAAAATTATAAAATAGGTCCTGAAAAGTCATATCCGTCAAAAGGTTCGAAACTGAGATGGAGACATTGTGGTAACGACTGTCACTAAAGTAATTTTTTAAACTGTTCCATGTACAATGTAGGAAGGGACGGCTACTAGTGAGCAGATTTGAAATTAATGCAAACTACCACGACTTAGCCTATTACTTAATATTCTGTTTCATTTTTAACACTTTACAAGTAGGTTGAAAAGTGTTTATGACTTTGTACACTCATTCATTCATTCTGTCTGTCTGTCTGTCCGTTAGCACGATAACTGTCTTAAAAATGACTTTATCAAAATGAAATTTTATTCAGACGGTCTGTGGAACCTATGGGCATATAAATGAATAATATCACCCAATTAGTTTTGGATTAAACCTCGGTTGTAAAACTGAAATACATTGAACCCTATGGGACCTAATTTTACAAACCTTTTTTAAGCGGATTTAAAATTCACAAATTGCTTCGAGAATTTTAGAAAATATTTAAATTATCCCATAAAATAAATAAAAAGAATTTCAGCAAAATATATTCAGTAGTTTTTTTAAATAAAAATTAAAATAATAATTACAGCTTTTATATGAAGCGATCACGTGACAACTGTATGAAGAGATCGCGTGACCCACTTCAAAATAAAATATGGCATCCATCTTGTGTCAAAATCGTGATTTTTAAAGTTCTGTCTAATTCATATTTATTGTTGTATCCGTCCTAAAACCGCTTTATTTTTGCTTAAAATCTGTGAATCTACATACTGAAATAACGCAATTACAATATATTTGAGTTTAAATGATCATCCAAATTTGATTATTTCTACAACAATGCCTACTTTTCACTTATGGAAAATGTAAACAGCAAAATATTTAGAATGAGTTGTATAAGAATTGCTGCATTTCTTTAACGCAAAATTATTTAGCTCATGGAGCCTGCACTATATCTGATATGAAAGAAATATTAATTGATTTTACAAAGAGAAGGACGATTTTTTGGATGATGTTCTAAGCATAGAACCTAATTACTTGTACCTACATGGTCTTAAGTTTTTAAATAAAATAAATTATTATAGTATTGTGATGAATGAAATGAATGGAAAAATGATGTTTATGAATCAAAAGCTGCTTTTGTTTAAAGTGCATTCTTTTTATGCATTATTTTGTTAAACAGAAAACTATAACAGAAAGCAGTAAAATATTTTCTTGTTGGGTCTTCATCTGGAACTTCTCACTGATGTAAGAAAATATAAAGACGTATTGCACTTTGAAACATACCAAGAGAATATGAAATACTTATTTCTTTTGTTTTAAAGAATTTGCTTTTACATTGACGCTTCAAAGTGTCAGAAGAAGATTTAAACCGAGAAGGGAGTGGGTTTTAGTTTATGGCCTTTAAGGTGATCTATATTCCACATGGACAAAATATAACGAAACAACAGAAAATGAATAATATTACAAAATATTCCCTTTTCATAGACAATATGTTCAGCAAAAATTTATAAAATTGAGTTGTCGTGTTCATCTTATTAATCTCAATAGAATGAATGATTTTTTTCAGATTTAAATATTGCAAACATTTGATAATGAAGCAAACACGAAGATAATTGCTGGAGGGTTGCGGATAATAAAAAGGAGAGGAGTGTTTCGGAAATACGTTGCTTTCGTTTTTCAACACGACAAAGAGCTGAACTCAAAGTGAAAATCAGGGGAAAACGAAAACGATTAAATAAAGAACATTGCACTTCGGCCATAATGAGGCAAAAGAGATGCACAAAACAAAGCAAAAATAACAGGGACCTGCGTCTTATATAGAGCAAACTGAACGATCTTTTGAGTATTGCTCAGGCAGCATAGGAATTATATTAAAAATTATGAAATTAGTAAAATTTTGTTGCGTCATTGTTGTATGTCCCATCAAGTTACTTTTCCTTTTCACTTCTACCCTTTAAAAGTCCACGACAGTTTTTTGATATTGACATTTTTTAAAAAGATTTCTCCTCAATAAATATTATAAAAACTGATTTATAACTCATAATGTAACACTTTATTTCTTGGTCATACTTTGACAATCGATAAATGGTATATTTATATTTATTATTTTCATTCGTTCCATTTCCTTGCTTTTATCAATTTATCGTTTTACTTTTACTTTTGTTGAACCAGGTGGTGTCGCCATAGCTGTATTTGAGCTTTATCTGTTGAACTCGGAAAGGTTTCTCAACTGCCGTTCGGTACTTGATGCGTTGCAACAAATGAAGAAAACAGAAGTTTACGTTGGTTTACGTCTTTCGCTATTGTACAAAGTCATGTTTCGTACATAAAATGTTGGAAAACATTTCTAAAATATGCTATTTTATTAACCATTGTAAATCATACATCTAACAATACGTAACTCCTATATACTGTTATGTATATTTTTATATACACACTGTTGCAAAAAATACAGGCACCCATAATAAATTGAGATACAGTGGCAAACACTCCCTTGGCAGTTGTACAATCTGATATTCGGTGCGGCATAGAGTCAATTAAGTTGCTTATGCCATTCTGAGGAAGATTCTGGAACAAATATTGCAATTGGTCAGCTAATTCCGTGGTTTCTGAGAAGGCTGTATAATTGCCGTCTCACCATTTCCCAGACGTGATCTATTGGGGATAGGTCTGGGGACCTGAATGGTCACGGGAGGGTATAAAATTCTCAAAGACATCGTTGAGAAAGTCGTGCAGCATGTCATCGATCTTCTTCTTTTTCAAGTTCGACCGTCCGACCTACCAGAAAAGTATAAGGTATTTAGACGGCCGGGAAGTGCTACCCAATTTAGACCGGAACCCAGTGGGGGAGGCATTCACAGGGACCATACTCTCCTTCTCTTACCACCAACTTCTCGGAAAGACTTGTTTAACGTGATCCGACCCACATGTTTAACGTGGTAGTACTCCGTGCGAACACGGCGGCAGATTTGGCAGTGGCGGGAAGTATGTGTTCCATCTTTGCTTTGTTAGTAAGTAAAGATTAGGCGGCTTGAAAGTATAGGTAGAGCAATCAGCTGCAGAATATCGTCGACGTACAAGCGAGCCGTAAGATTGGTTTGCAGTACAACAAGAGGAGGTCGACTTTCCCATGAGATGGTTCCCCAAATTGCCACATTACGTATGATGGCAGTGTGCTTATCGACAACAAATGCGGGATTGGAATCCTGACTAGTCTTCCTCCCCACACGTATGTGGCGGTCATCAGCACTGAGAGAGAAATTGTGGCGGTCATCAGCACTGAGAGAGAAATTGAAATTTTTTTTAATTTCTTGAACTAGACACATACAATAAATTTATGGAGGGGCTTTCATATGGTGGAAAATGGTTGTATAATTCAGTTTTCAGCAACTATTAAGCATTTTTACTGTCTTTTGTACACTTATTTCCTTTCAGTCTTGTGAATTTTCAGATATATCAGAATTGACATTTCTAGAATCGAAAATGGCAATCCTCAATAAGTCCCCAACCCTCTTTGGAATTTTATACTGAATCCATATCAGTCATTCTCTATAACTACATAAGTTCTATCTATAACTAATATCGAGAAATTTTAAGAAAATATTTGAATCAGAAATGGAAATCTTTACTGAAACCCCCGACCTCTTCCTGAATTTAATGCTGAATTCGTATCAGTCGTCATCTAAGCTCTATCTAGGACTAATATTGAGAAATAAAAGTTTCAAGAAAATTTCTTTGAACCAGAACTGGAAAAAGCACCGAAAGTAAAAACTCCTATTACAGTCCCCCACTACTCTCTCCAAAATTTGATGCCAAATCTATATCAGTCATCCTCTAAGCTATATATATAGCAGATTCCGATACCTAGATGTTTCATGATAAATGCAATTTTTTGAATCGGAAGGGACATCGCCTGAATTGGTAGTGCAAATCCTTAATAAGTCCCTTAAGCCCCTCCAGAATTGATTGTTGAAACTGTATCAGTCATCATCTAAAGTCTATGTCTATCAAATCCTGAGAAATACGTGTTTCAAGCCAAATTTTTTTTTTCAAGAAACAATAAATAGTAAGTTAAAATTTTGCCACCAATAATATAACTGCAGAAATATATTTGGCTAGACAAATAATCCCCACATATGCGTCCTATACAGAGCCATCTAAAATTTTTATCCGACTAGGAACTTTTACTTACAGAAGCTTTCATCTAAAGTTTTTCGTAGTTGCTCTTCTTACATTACATAGGATTTGTACAACCGTGAAAACAGAAAGCAACAACAACAACAAAACACACACACACACAAATCACTCGACCGCAATTGCACAATTTATATCGCAAAATAAAACGGAAGCTATTAAGCGATAAGGATTAATGTCTTCCACAAATATCACTAATTAAAATTTGCATAAAGGGATCAACCCCCATTGATAATTGCCTATTCGGATTCACCTAAAACTTTCATGCAGATTAAAAAAAAATAATGAGAAAAGGCCAAAATTGACCGTGAAAATTCTTAAGAACCATTAAGGGTATGTTTAAAAATTGAACTCTGCAGCAGGAAGAGCGAATTCCGATCTGAAAGTTTGGTCCCTCCAGTATGTAATGTTCTTTCGCTATCACTTACGTTTCGCTTTAGTGTTACACATATATAGTCGTTGTTATTGAAACATTGATGAGTTAGGTGCGGTGTTCGGTGTTTATAATCATAGATGGTTTTCAAAAAACATTCGAGGTATTCAAAAAACTTCCAGTAACTTTGGAAATGGTCCCCGATAAGTGTTATAATAATCGAATTCTGAATAAAATTTGATAGCATACTCAATTTTGCATGGATTAAACTGAAATTTTGCATACCGATGTTTGTGACGCAGTTGCAAAATTGTATTAAAAAAACAGCTGTTTCTATTTATAAATTTTATGAATATTAATTTAATAATTAATAATAAATATTTTAAATATGTTTGATTATTAAAATATGAATTTTTGGGGTTTTTTTTAGTAGAAAAGTATGCAAAAATAATTTTCTTAAAATTGATTTATGTAGGATCGAATATGTAATGATCAATGGGGGTTGCCCTTGAATATTTCGAAGTTAGTGTCAAAATAGCTATAAAGATAGTCCCTTAAACAAATTTTGAATATTGATATTTGTAGAAGACATTAATCTCTATCGAATGATATCTTCCGTTTGTAAAGAGCCTTACTGTCCCAACCGCGAATCGAACCCTGGATTTCCGAACTGGCCAGCCGACACTCTACCGTTGAGCTACTGGGTCGAAATTGCAAGCACTTATCGTTGAACTGGACTCTGTATTCTCCACCTTCTAATGTCAGATTAGTGGGTAACTGACAGTCTGACTGACCCCCTCCTGCTCTTTTTCCTCAGATTAGCCTCCTGCTTCTACTATTTTCACACAGGTTAGTATCCTACGTGGTCGTTATCCTTCCTCTCAGTCTGAAATCGGCGCTCAATCTTCCAGAGTTCACTGAATCCATACTTGTCGTATTAGGGCCACATTCAAAACTCCAGCATCTTTGCACTAACCTACAGGGTTGATTTGTCCAAGCGCCATTGTAAAGTTTAAATGTCCCTTTATCCTTTTTAGATGTCTGTGTAGAGGATTTTTATCTAAGCTGTGAAAAATCACATCACTCAAACTTGTACCTGATTTATGGAGGGGCTTTCATATGGTGGAAAATGGTTGTATAATTCAGTTTTCAGCAACTATTAAGCATTTTTACTGTCTTTTGTACACTTATTTCCTTTCAGTCTTGTGAATTTTCAGATATATCAGAATTGACATTTCTAGAATCGAAAATGGCAATCCTCAATAAGTCCCCAACCCTCTTTGGAATTTTATACTGAATCCATATCAGTCATTCTCTATAACTACATAAGTTCTATCTATAACTAATATCGAGAAATTTTAAGAAAATATTTGAATCAGAAATGGAAATCTTTACTGAAACCCCCGACCTCTTCCTGAATTTAATGCTGAATTCGTATCAGTCGTCATCTAAGCTCTATCTAGGACTAATATTGAGAAATAAAAGTTTCAAGAAAATTTCTTTGAACCAGAACTGGAAAAAGCACCGAAAGTAAAAACTCCTATTACAGTCCCCCACTACTCTCTCCAAAATTTGATGCCAAATCTATATCAGTCATCCTCTAAGCTATATATATAGCAGATTCCGATACCTAGATGTTTCATGATAAATGCAATTTTTTGAATCGGAAGGGACATCGCCTGAATTGGTAGTGCAAATCCTTAATAAGTCCCTTAAGCCCCTCCAGAATTGATTGTTGAAACTGTATCAGTCATCATCTAAAGTCTATGTCTATCAAATCCTGAGAAATACGTGTTTCAAGCCAAATTTTTTTTTTCAAGAAACAATAAATAGTAAGTTAAAATTTTGCCACCAATAATATAACTGCAGAAATATATTTGGCTAGACAAATAATCCCCACATATGCGTCCTATACAGAGCCATCTAAAATTTTTATCCGACTAGGAACTTTTACTTACAGAAGCTTTCATCTAAAGTTTTTCGTAGTTGCTCTTCTTACATTACATAGGATTTGTACAACCGTGAAAACAGAAAGCAACAACAACAACAAAACACACACACACACAAATCACTCGACCGCAATTGCACAATTTATATCGCAAAATAAAACGGAAGCTATTAAGCGATAAGGATTAATGTCTTCCACAAATATCACTAATTAAAATTTGCATAAAGGGATCAACCCCCATTGATAATTGCCTATTCGGATTCACCTAAAACTTTCATGCAGATTAAAAAAAAATAATGAGAAAAGGCCAAAATTGACCGTGAAAATTCTTAAGAACCATTAAGGGTATGTTTAAAAATTGAACTCTGCAGCAGGAAGAGCGAATTCCGATCTGAAAGTTTGGTCCCTCCAGTATGTAATGTTCTTTCGCTATCACTTACGTTTCGCTTTAGTGTTACACATATATAGTCGTTGTTATTGAAACATTGATGAGTTAGGTGCGGTGTTCGGTGTTTATAATCATAGATGGTTTTCAAAAAACATTCGAGGTATTCAAAAAACTTCCAGTAACTTTGGAAATGGTCCCCGATAAGTGTTATAATAATCGAATTCTGAATAAAATTTGATAGCATACTCAATTTTGCATGGATTAAACTGAAATTTTGCATACCGATGTTTGTGACGCAGTTGCAAAATTGTATTAAAAAAACAGCTGTTTCTATTTATAAATTTTATGAATATTAATTTAATAATTAATAATAAATATTTTAAATATGTTTGATTATTAAAATATGAATTTTTGGGGTTTTTTTTAGTAGAAAAGTATGCAAAAATAATTTTCTTAAAATTGATTTATGTAGGATCGAATATGTAATGATCAATGGGGGTTGCCCTTGAATATTTCGAAGTTAGTGTCAAAATAGCTATAAAGATAGTCCCTTAAACAAATTTTGAATATTGATATTTGTAGAAGACATTAATCTCTATCGAATGATATCTTCCGTTTGTAAAGAGCCTTACTGTCCCAACCGCGAATCGAACCCTGGATTTCCGAACTGGCCAGCCGACACTCTACCGTTGAGCTACTGGGTCGAAATTGCAAGCACTTATCGTTGAACTGGACTCTGTATTCTCCACCTTCTAATGTCAGATTAGTGGGTAACTGACAGTCTGACTGACCCCCTCCTGCTCTTTTTCCTCAGATTAGCCTCCTGCTTCTACTATTTTCACACAGGTTAGTATCCTACGTGGTCGTTATCCTTCCTCTCAGTCTGAAATCGGCGCTCAATCTTCCAGAGTTCACTGAATCCATACTTGTCGTATTAGGGCCACATTCAAAACTCCAGCATCTTTGCACTAACCTACAGGGTTGATTTGTCCAAGCGCCATTGTAAAGTTTAAATGTCCCTTTATCCTTTTTAGATGTCTGTGTAGAGGATTTTTATCTAAGCTGTGAAAAATCACATCACTCAAACTTGTACCTGATATTTCGACCTTTCGGTCCAAACGACCTTTCGGTACACAGGATGGCACTTTTTAAAAATCAAACTCAGTTTATTGGGGACTTCACAGGCATTACAGCAGCTTGCTGTTTAAAGCAACGGACAGCATATATACTAATTGTTCTTGCACACGCCCAAAATCAATGACAAATATACAAGCTACTACAACATACTAGGCTGGTGATAATGCTTACTCAGATACGCATTTATAAAGTTTATTTTCTTACCCCGGCATTCTGTTACTTTGCCCCGTATTACGGCTACACCCCGAATAATAGACTCTTCCTAGTCATCGTTGTATCGAATGGGGTTTCCTTCCACTCACTACTGGAACTCACTGAAATTTTCACGATCCGAAACATAATCCAATTCTACCGTAGGGACGCAGATATGCTGATTAGGTCGGTGATTGGTCTATCAGCCAAACCACTTAGAATGGTTAGTTTAAGTAAACATAAATTATAATGCAAACTGAGGGAAATAGTAATTGAAAGATTATTTAGACATCACATGTTTTGTTCTGCGTTGTAAATTGTGTAATTGTGGTCAGGTATTTCGTTTTCTTTACAGTTGTAAGGTATAGTAGTTGTATAGTTGCATAGTATGCTGATTTCAACATCTTTATCAATTTGGTGATACTTTCTTCAATTTGGCGACTTTTAAAAGAAATAGCTAAATTAATTGCCAAGTACACCAAATTTATCGTCAAGTCCGCCAAATTTGTCACCGAGTGGAACAGATCCTGTTAAAACATAATACCCAAGACAACATCTATTTATTAACTAGTTTAAATTCAAATACATTCATAAAATTAAAAGTCAAAATCTTCTTATCTATGTTTTGATTTTCAATGTTACCAATTTCGCTTAAATTCCTCTAATTTAGCGATATTTTCGTCAATTTGGGGAGACTTTAAAATACACGAGGTATGTCTCCAAGGTCGTTAAATTTCAGTCAAGAGGAACAGACGAACAAACAGACATATTCTATTGAAACATACATAATATACCATCCGTTTATTATAGTGTGAATTCCAATGCATTCATAAAATTTAAAATCGATCTTTTACTTATATTTTCATTCTAAATTTTTTCAATTTAGCGTAATTTTCGTTAGCGTCGTTTTCCTCAATTTAACGATATTTTTATCAATTTGGCGACATATTTCTCAATTTCACGATATTTTAATAAGTCTCCAATGTTTTGCCAAGGTTCGGTGATTAAATTATCCTTGATTAAGGTGCTAAGTTAAAGCATGGATTTAGGAGTAGCAAACTGGATGTGTACTGCTAAGAAGAAAACTTGAGCACACTAGCAGATAACGCTATTATTAATTGAACCAAGAGTGAACGGTTCTGTTTTAAATCCATGAGTTGATAAGGATGATAAACTGAACATCTTCGTAATTCAATGTTTTTAAAATTTTTGGGTTTTACAACACAAAGGCTCCATTTTGGTGTCAAAAATGTGCAAATTCTTAAGATTTGTGGCTTAAAGCAAGGATAGGATTTGACCTAGAAATTCAAATTTTTATGGGACCTGTCTCAACCTATTTGCTAGCATATCTGAATTCTTAAAAATAAGATGAAAGTTTTATATCGAAACATTGTTTGAATAAGTAAAATAAAGAGAAGAAAAATTCTGTAAATTTGCTATCTTTTTCTGAAATTGATTCTTGCTTTTGAAGGTAAAACTATGCGATTTTGAAAGAAAATTCTAGATTAATAGATTTTTTCAACGGGTCATCTTGAATTCTTTTAACCACTGTAGTCTTGGAGATATAGTTTTAGGGTATGTAGCTTGAAATCATTTCTGTAATATAGTGTCTTGCAGTGTCCTTACCCCGTGTCACTGGTGTGACACTTAATTTATGTAATGGGCACTTATTTAGGACCTAGGCGACGTCTGGTATTTCATTCTTGTAATTTATAAATCAATATTGATACACTATGAGCAGGTGGATACTGGCTGCGAAGTTATAATGGCCGGTAAAAAATGATTCATTTGAATCAAAGGAAGAAAGTTTCAAAGTAAAATATTAACTGACGGATATAAATTGCAATTAACCGAAATTTAGTTAAAAAATTAAGTTGCTAATTTCAAAATGGAAGAGGAGAAGTTTGGATATTAAAACTTTAGGTGGAAATATCAGGGAATAGTTTTAGGGTATGTAACTTAATCACGTATGTAATATAGTGTCTTCCAATACCCTTACCTCGTGTCACTAACTTGACACTTAATTTACGTAATGGGCACTTATTTAGGACCTAGGCGACGTCTGGTAATTCGTACTTGTAATTTATGAATCAAAATTGATACATTATAGGCAGGTAGATATACTATAGGTAGATGTGTTATAATCGCCGGCAAAAATGGATTCATTTGAACCTATCGAAGAAAGTTTTAAAGTAAAATATTAACTGGTGGATATAAATTACAATTAGCCGAAATTCAGTTAAGACATTAATATGCTAATTTTAAAATGTAAAAGGAAAAGTTTGAGCATTAAAATTTTAGGTGGAAATATCAGGGAATAGTTTTGGTGTATGTAGCTTGAAATCATTTCTGTGTGTCTTGTAGCGCTCTTGCTCCATGTCAGTAGCGTAACATTTAATGTACGCAATGGGCACTTATGTACGACCTGGACAACGTCTGTTAATTCGTTCTTGTAATTTATAAATCAAAATTGATACACTATGGTCAGGTAGATACACTATAGGCAGATGGATACACTATAGACATATGGATACACTATAGACAGGCAGATACACAAGGCAGGTGGATACGCTAGGCAGGTGGATACAGGCAGGGAAGTTATAATGGCCGGCAAAAAGGATTCATTTGAATCAAAGGAAGAAAGTTTCAAAGTAAAATGTTAACTGGCGGATATAAATTGCAATTAGCCGAAATTTAGTTAAAACAATAAGTTACTAATTTCAAAATGGAAAAGGAGAAGTTTGAACATTAAAATTTTAGATGGAAATATCAGGGAATAGAAAATCAAAGATAGCATCTTCCAGTTCGATGTGGAAGTTTTAGACTAAGTTTCCTGGTCTCTGAACGCAAAGTGTCATCAATTACTTACTTTATATGCCTTTGTAATCAGAAGCTTTTCTATTTCCCCACGAGACATTTATAGTTTCTTATTTAATATATAAATGCACTGGCACTGTATATATATATATATATATATATATATATATATATATATATATATATATATATATTTGAAGAATAGTCTGCTGAAAGTCGCTATTAATCTGATTTACAGGTAAGCAATGTGAATCTGAAGAAAAGCCGATTAATTATAAAGGAATCATTTTAATTATTATTTTCTTCCAACAACTCCACAAATAATCGCATCTCTTAGAATTAAGATCTTCATTAAATATGCATTATTGCGACATGTTTTATGAAATGCTACTGTAGCAGTATTTCGATGAAAGTATTATATTGTACTAATTAGAATATTTATGGATCTTTAATAAGATTTCGTGGAATAATTTTATGATTTATTGCACACATATGCTCGATAAGTGGGTACAATTGTCGTTTTACATGCCAGTTGAGTTTTCTAATTTAGAGGTTTAGAGCACTATTGCGTCATATCCTATATAGAAGATGTCAGTAAATTTTTAAAGTGACAACATATCATTTTTTTATTCATTTATTTTTAAATAAATTGAACATTTAAATGTATTTTTACAATTATTTTAACTGTGAGACCAGGAATCAGGTGGACAGATTTTTATGTACATTTATGATGTCTGGCAGGTTAGATAGTGGCACCAGACCGAAAGACGCCAATGTATTATTGCAGCCCTGACACGAAAGGTCAGCAAAAGTTATAAATTAGGGGGCTTCAAGACAGATTGAGTCGAACCAGAGCAGTAACTCGAGGCTAAAGGAAACACCACGGGATCGGTTCAAAGTTTAACCAATCTGGAAGATGTTTTAACGCATTACCCTGAGGTCAACCAATGATAACCGAAGAGGCGTATCGGACTTCTGGCAAAAAGAGGTAGCAACCGAAAGGTTCTACAGATTCAAAGAAGATTCAGAGCAGTAAGAAGTTGAGTTCAGTGGTAGATCATTCAAAGTAATGTAGTCAGATATGTAAAAGTTACAAGAACAGATTAGTTGCATTCAGAGTAATGCAGAGAGATGGAGTAGTGATGTGTTGTTGTTGTTGAGACCCAGACCATCCGACCTACCAGAAAGGTGTAAGGTAACTGTTCGGACGGCCGGGAAGTGTCACCCAATTTAGACCGGAAACCAGTGGGGGAGGCATCCACAGGGCTCGCACTCTCCGTCCCCTACCACCAACCTCCCGGAAGGACTTACGGACGCACATGTTTAACGTGATTGTACTCCGCTTGAACATGGCGGCAGTTTTGGCAGTGGCTGGAATCGAACTCGGGCCTACCGAGTGCAAGTCCAGCGCACTAACCACTGGGCTACCGCGCCCAAAGTAGTGAGGTCTTGAAGACCCAGACCGTCCGACTCGTCAGCAAGGACATGAGCAGAAGCAGTGAGGTGTGTCAGCGTTCAGATTACTGTCAGTAGTGTGCCATCATGAAATGGAGGCAATATGCAATAGCAAGTTGTGTGTCAAGACAGACTTGGAGGTATGTGCAGATCAAATTTTATGGAAGGTCATATTCAGTTTAGACATTTTTAACCTTCTTGGTCTTACATATCCAATTTCCTCCTTAATTATATGTGCTAATTAATATTTTAATTAATTTAATAATGGATAGTATGTTTTTAATATATATTGTTATTTTAAAGTTAAAATGGGTGCAGTTAATTGTGAGAAGTATTATGTTAATATATTCTATTCCAGAAACTCGTAAGATTTTATGGTGGGTTTAAAGCGGCACAATTCAGTATTATACAACATGCGATCTGCAATCACGTTAATTATGAGTAATTTAAGAAAGTCTAAAATCTAACTTAAAGTTAACTAAATTAATGTGCACTACGTTAACATTTAGTTTAATAATTAATGAAATGCATTCACAATAAATTTAACATTCTTTATGGACATTTTTCATTAAAAAAAGAAAAAATAATAACATTATGTTTCTCTCTGTATTGAAAAAAATGTAGTTCCAAAATGTTTGACAAATTACTCGCTCCTGGAGATTCTCTGCTTCGTACCACAAAAACTATAGCATACTCAAATATAAAATTTGGTAGACTTATAGGGAAATATTTGAGAAACACGCTGAAATAAATTGCTTTTCGATTTAAGCTTTAGTTTGAGAAATAAGTAATGTCAAAGACAAAATATTTGAGCTAAGAGTTCGCATCCTGGACAGACTAACATCCTGGAAGACATCCTGCAAGACATCCTGCAAGACTATGAATTTTTGCAAGCATGAACCTATGCAGCTGAATTTTGGCAGGGAAGTTCCCTTTTCCATTTCGATTTAGTTTACGCGTTATTTTACTTTTTACGCACCTTTGAAGTGAAGAATATTCTCCCACATTGCCGCATCACTCACGTTCTTCTTTGTCTTATACCCCAAAACTATATCATCCAAAAATATAAAATTTAGTACATTTGTACAGGAATAATAGAGGAACCCCGTTGGGTTGCTTTAGAATTTATGTAATTTGGGGGTTTGAAATTTACTTCTTATTTTTTCTCTGGCTCAATATTCTCAATTTGGTAATATTTAAATAATATTTATTGGCTTTTTCATTTATTCATTAATTATAATATTTTTAATCTTCTAAATTAATTTTCTTTATAATATTCTTAATTAAAAATGTACCATTCCCTAAATTAATATTACTTTTGATTTGTAAATTTATAAAAATTATTTTTTATTTGATTCCCCTTAAAATTCCCTTTAATTTAATGTCTCATTTTTCCATTTTGGTTAGAAATTCCGTTTATTCTATAGTTTCCCATTATTTCCATATTCCGTGCGTTTTAAAAATTTCAGTTGCGGTCATTTTTGGATTCTTGGTTTTGAGCGCTTTTACCACGATCGAAGCGACGCCTAAGTGATTTTCGCGCCTCTTTGGAATTCTTGAATTATTTTAATTGGTTCGCGTTTTTCCGGATCGTCTGCTATCGGAGTTTTGAGTTTTAATTTTAGCAATTCTAATTTAGGTAAGCGGATTTTTATTGCTAACATTTGTCTAAACTCTCTCGATTTTCCTCACGTATAAATACGCTCGCGAAAATTTTCAGTTTCAGTTTTTGTTGAAATCCTTAGTTTCAGTTTGCGCGAGAAGCGCATCGTCTACTTTTTCGAATGGAACTTATGTTCCACGAGAAGTTTCTTTTGGAACATTAAGTTCCTCGCGCTATTTTTTTTAACATTTGTTTTAATGACGGTTTTGTCTGCTTTTATCACCTAATTTACGACGTGATTCAAGGGAAAATGCGTTGTGAGATTCATTACGAGTGCTTCGCGAAAGAAGCGTCTCAAGAAAGTTCGTCCGGTTGTTTTAAGAAGATCCTAGCGTTCCAGTTGTAGTTGTTAGGCCTCTTTTGCTGAATCCTCTCAGGAATAAAGGTGCTGATCCCAAGAAAACCAGTTTAGGAAATTTCTGTCTCCAAACTGCGCATTTCTGATTATGAAATTCCACCCCCTCCCCTGTCTGATGACCCGGCCGGGTGAATATATATGATTATTGTTTTTTTTAAACACTTAATTTCATAAATTCTCAATATTTGAAATGTATGATTTAAATTTTATTCTTTGAATTTAAAATTCTAAAACTTTATTTCTGAGAGCAATTTTCTAAACCTTCCGTAATTTATTAGAGCCTGGGAAAACTCTTTTTCTTGAATTTAATATTTTTTTGTTAATAATTTATGATAGAATTTAAGTAGATTTTTCTAGAGTAAAGTTTTTATACAAATTCTTTAATTCTAACTAAGCTGATAAAATTCTAAAATTCTAATGTCTGTCGTAAGTTAATAAACTTGTTAATGCTTCCTGAGTTGCCCGCCTGTGAGCAGAGTTTCTGTAATTTGTTCCTTGAATTAATTTGAACTTTCAGTTTAATAAACTAATTTTCTTTAAGCTAATTATGTCTTCCTTTATCATTTTTAAACACAACAACCCGGTGAAATAATTCGTTTTTCGACTTAAACTTTAGTTTGAATTGAAATATTCCGCGAAGCGATCTCTGCAAGCGGCAGCGAGTAAGAAATTAAGTCTCCCGATTCGCGAAGCGAG
Organism: Amaurobius ferox; assembly: GCA_951213105.1. Taxonomy (NCBI): domain Eukaryota; kingdom Metazoa; phylum Arthropoda; class Arachnida; order Araneae; family Amaurobiidae; genus Amaurobius; species Amaurobius ferox. The sequence continues at coordinate 105,113,810 of OX578140.1, forward strand.
TTATGGCGATTGTCGAATCGTCGCGAGCATGGGGGGGGAGCCACCTAGTGTTACAAACGTTCATAAAAGTCTGACTCAAGACTGTTTGCTTGATGTAGCAATCACTCAGCAATAATAAAAGCCTTGGGTAAGAGACGTCATTAACTTAATATTAGAATTCTTACTTGCAACGCTTTGGCCATGGGATCAAACCCCGACACTGACAAGTTAGTCTTTCATGTTATCAAGCAATCACCCATTAACATAAGATGAACTTTTGCAAAGTCAGTTAAATATACTATGTATTTTCTAGAGAAGAATTGAAATTTCCGATTACTTCATCTAAAGACAATCTCTCTATTAACTAAGCTATCTATTTTTATGAAAGAGCGTTGCATTCTTTTGTAGTTCATAGATTTTGGGTCTAAATGAATTCAATTTTTTGTTTCTTCTCATACATTGTCGCTATTTTCACTTTTTCACACTTAGTATTGAAAAAGTATTGTTTTCATGGAAATTTTTGATTTCGAGATTTTGATGCCAATATATGTTTAAGATCTCCTGAACACCTTTTGACTATTTTTAGAGTGATATCCGTCTGTCCGACGTCTGTGGTCGATTACTTGTGTGCACAATAGCAGTCACACATATTAATGGCCTTTCACGAAAATTTATATTTGACTTTATTATCTAAAAATCTAAAACTAGATATAATTTCTTTTAAATTCGAGCGAAAACTTCGAAATTTATTCGAAATTTATATTGTTTTTACATGGCAGCATAGGACAAAATGTGATATACTCATGCATAAAAGGGTTTATTTATGGTTCAATGACCACGAGACTTAATAGTTTCAATCGTTGTGAAAAATAGCCTCGATCCAATTTTTGTTGTTCAATTTTTTGTTGATAATGTATCCTCCCCGGGGTACACTGTCAAGTATGATATCAGCCGAAAGATGTTTTCAAGCCCTTTTAAAGTGAAAAGTAACACGCTATAGTTGTAAGAATTTGGATACCGCGATAACGCTTTTTCAAATCTTTTTTTGCGAAATTTGAAAAAAAAAATTGAATTCCGGCATGAGAATGTGGAGTTGATCCACACTCGAATTAATTTAACCAAATTTTATAAACCAAAGATAAGAGCATCTATCGGGAGCCAGTTGAAATCCTGCACGGAGAAAATTTCTATTTTACGTTTTAGATTCCCGACATCCTCCATAATTGCGATTAAACATTGGAATACTTTCGACATTTTTTTTATTTTTAGATATACGTTTTGCATCAACGGCTAAAATTCTAATATTATGGTTATTTTTGCCAACATTTGCTCCCTGGCTTTTTTGATCGAAGGCTACTGCAGCAGTGTGCAAGGTATCGGCGGCAAACTTTGACAATACAAAATGTCTCTGCAGCTCATTTACAGTATCTGTAGAAAATTGTCTAACTTTTTTTGTCTTTCCTTGCCTTCCAGAAGCTACACGGTTACCTAAAACACTGAATCCTTGTACATTTATACTATCATAAACTAATACATACTGTAAAATTTAACGGTGTCTGATATTCCATTTCTCAGGCAGGAGCTGACAAAATAGAAGGTTGGTCGCAGACCCTCTATAAACTCACAAGTGACCCAAAATACTTAATCTTTGCACTATTATAATGTGTACCTTGGGCTAAATCCTAATTGAGCCAATTTTGGATTATTTTCGACTAAGTGCTATACATTTTTTTTATCAAAATAAAACTTATTAAAAAATCCCAATTTAATAAGACGTGTCAGTTTCTTTACAGTCGATACGTTTAAATACTAGAAATAATTTACATTTGTTCTCTAGAATAGTCCACCAGTTACAACATATTCTGTGACTAACATATTTTGGCTTATAGTTTTATTTGACAACTAAGCAATTACAAGTTTGGCTCAACAGCATTAGACACCACCTTAGACATCAACATTTTTAGTGGCCTCAATTGAAGTAAAAAATTGTTAGGTAATTATTTTATGTTATATTTAAAAATAGTTTACATAAATTTGTTACGAGATACATTTTGTATTTCATCTAGCTTTTGAAATTAAAACTAAAAGTTTTACGGATTGCCTAAAAGAGGCAGCCTTAAAATTAAAAAGAAAAAGAAAATGATTTTCGTATATTTTTTCTATCCAATCTATTCTGAACAGTTTGATATCACTCTTTCCATTGTAAGTACGTACATTGCAGTGAAACACATGAGATATGTATGTGTGAGATCTATTTCTTCGCGGACTATCTCCGGACCGCTCTGTCGAAGTCGTTCTCTATATTCGTTCTCTCTAGTCGTTCGGTCTCGCCGTTGTGTATGTCTGTTTTTTACTCCTTTTGTTGTGGCTCTTTTACCTCAGTTCTGACACTCCTCTTTTGCTCGTATTGGCAGCTTTCATAGCGAAGCCAAAAGTATCTTCTCAATTGGTCAGTCTTTTTACCCAATGTCGTTGCTTTACCTTTTCTTAAGAGTCCTTCGTACCCCTCTGTCTTGAAGCCCCTAAATTTATGGTTTTAGCTGACCTTTGGGTCAGCATGTTGTAAACTTTGGCGTCATTGAGACTGAAGGTATTGTCTGACGTTTCAGACACAATAAATAATGTACATACAGCTGTCTCACAGTATGGACGCGAGATTATACACGATATATTATAAAAAGAAAACATAAAAAACAATTATCAACCAATTTTCATCTGTGCCTATTGTTGAATGGACAGTTTGATTGCGTAATTTTTATGTATTCGGAAATATTAACTTACAAGTAAAGTTACTAATTAAAAATATAAATTTCACAGAAAAGTAAAAGAAAGATACAACTTTGGCTTTTACTTTAATTTATTTGGATTTGTTGTTGGCAAATTTTTTTCATATTACTGTTTTTACAAAAAAAAAATCCTTTTAAACTTCTATTTCTCAAGATGTGCTATGATAAAGCTCAAATGATGATTGGTTTGAATTCAACTATTTTATTCCCCTTCGCGGCACACTCCAAAATTACTTGGGTCTCTAGACAACGTTGCGGGCCACACTTTGCTGAATACTGACCTATAAATTTAAGTTTTAAATTTATACAGTGGAGATTGGCTATAACGAAATACTTGAAAGAGACTGGCTAAATTGTTCATTATACTCGAAATTCATTATACGCAAAATATTGACGCATGATAATGCTGAGCATATTTTTGGCAATGCATTTACAAATGTGGTACGCAATATGAAATAAGAGTTCCATTTACTAATATGTAAAGCAATGCGTTATTTTTTTAAACCTGGTTCGTAAAATAATATGTCACTATAAAAAAATTGCGAAATTTTAATATGACATTACGAACAAACGGCAAGCGTCAGTTCTGAAATTTTACATATAGACTAATAGGACCCCTAGATGTGTAAAACGGGCTTAGAATTTTAATACAAGACTTTGTTGATTAAATATTAATTATAAAATTTAGCATTGCAAGTACAAGAAAACATTTAATGAGTTGGGAAGCCTCTAACCTTCGTTATGATTCATTGTGGGCAGTAACGATGTAAAGATGGTAGAGAAAATGATATGTCTTATTGTTGATTCTTTTAAACTGAGTATTTTGCAACTATAGTTGTCATGAATATTTATTTAAAAATATAATCATTAATGCAATTAACAATTATGTGTCTTAGCGTTGATTCTTTTAAACAACTAAACAAAATAATTGTGGAAACTAATGTTTTGTGATTACGATTGTTAGGATGTTTAGCATGCTAACTGTCTGTCTAATTGATAACTAATTAATTTATTCGCATTTAAAATAAAATGTGCTATACAATACGTCATGTTTTGAATTAAATATTTATCTGCTTATTAATACAGCTGAAATTCAGTTTCTTACACTTTTATTACATTAATTACTTGGGGTCTCTGCCCCCTTCTCCCTTCTTCGCCAACCCTCCTACTGACTGCTTTCGCAGAGCTCGTTTAGCGAGCTATTGCAAGCCAAACTAAAGTTTAAATCTGTAAACGGTTTATTTTATCGTGTTACCCTATTATTACTCTATAAATGTATCAAATTTCATAGTTTTGTATGCTATAGTGTTTTCGGTATGAGACAGAGAAAATCGATGGACGTGTCGATATGAAACAACATTTTTCACTTCAGAAGTACATAAAACGTAAAATATCTCGTAAACTACATCGAAATTAAAAAAGGGGCTCCGTCTTGTAAAAATTCAACTATACAGGTACATGACTGCAAAAATTCCTGGTCTTGCTATTGTTAGTATATCCAGGATGCGAACTCGCAGCTCAAATATTTTGTCTTTGAATTTGACATTAAATATTTCTTAAACTACAATATGTATCGAAAAACGGTTTATTTCAGTGTATTTCCGAACCCTTCTCTATAAGTGTACCAAATTTTATACTTTTGTATGCTACAGTTTTTGCAGTACGAAGCTGAGAATCTTAAGGAAAGAGAAATTAATTAAACAGCTACAGAGTTAGCTACTTTTTTTTTAATATAGAGATTATAAAATGCCGCCAAAGCGAAAATTATCTTATCGCATAAATTTTATGAAACTTGTTTAACGTTAAAAAAAATGTGAATGATATTTTTCATTTTTAATCCTTTATTTAAAAGCTCTATTTAATTTGCCCTATACAGCAAGAAAATATCACCAAACAATCTCAAATCAATGTTGACAATGCCGACGTTTTATATTACGTTATTTTCTTATCCCAAAATTTTCATGTGTCTACATTTCTAAACTAATAGACAAGTGATATCGTAACTCTTGAAAATGAAACAGAGTTTTAAATTGTTATTTTCACGTCTTGCAGTTTTAGTATTATTTTAATCCGCTTTCGGTATAGAATAAGTGTTTTAAATTTAATAAAACATACATTCTGGTAATTTAACATATTTATTTTAAACTGTCAGAAATTTTGACTAGGTTATTTATTACCATAAGAACATAAAACATTACTTCTGCATAATTGTTAATTTATTAGATTTTTTTAAAAGAGTGAAGAAAAATAGCACTGTCAAGTTTTGAAATAGAGTCTGCTGAAAGAAATTTTGTTATCTTTCTATAGAAAGTTCTCATACTTCCACTTTATCTTCAGCCCACACTGTCCGACCTTCCTGAAGGCGTAAGGTATCTGTTTGGACGGCAGGGAAGTGCCACCTAATTTAGAGTGGAACCCAGTGAGGGAGGCATCCATAGGGCCGTACCTTCTGTAAAAAATCACAACGGCGAAAAATAATGCAATTGTAATATTTTAAGGTTTACCTGTTACTCTCCTTATATACACAATGTCTAAGGAAAGTATTGTGACGGGGTCGAAAATTCGAATTCGAGTTTTCGATGGGAGAGCACGTTTCAAGCATCCCTGATCACAAATCAAACATTTTTGAGGTGATGTCGGTGTGTATGTGTGTGTGTGTGTGTGTGTGTGTGTGTGTGTGTGTGTGTGTGTGTGTGTGTGTGTGTGTGTATGTGTGTGAGTCTGTGGATATGATATCTCACGAATGAATGGAGCGATTCGAATGAAATTTGGTACAAAAATCACAATCCTTGAATACTGGAAGTCTATTGTTTTAAACGCAATCGAATGTTCAGAACCCTCCTAAATTTTCGAGTGAAATTTTGAAAACATCGTTAAAAAATCAAAACCTCTAATAAAGTCACACAAATAGACATTTCTTATGTAATTTTTAATTAGAAAACGATTGACATAGATTTTAGAATGCTGACATGAACAGTTCTAGAGATATTGTATATTTTTTTAAAAAATTGTCAAAAAGTCATATAAAATAAAAAAAAATATTTCCTATTGAGAAACATGTTCACTTTTCATATGTAATACCACGCAATAAATTTGGTGACATCATTCTCGTGGATCTAGCTCGTTCCATTCATGAAAAAGATACTTTGAATAATACGTTTGTATTTGAACGCCAATAGTTATTTGTTTGCTATAAGAATAACTTATTTCTCCGTCCAAAGCGCTTGACGAGATTTTGGCGACAAATTTGGCAGAATGTCGCCAACTTGGCGACTTTTTAAAATGTTACCAAATTAATGAAAATCTCGCCAAATGGATAAAAATGACGTTAAATCAATGAAAATGACGACTCATTGACGAAAATTCAGTATCTTGGAAAGAATATAAGTATCTACTATAAGAATAACCTATTTTTTTACTGTAAAAGTAATAAATTCATTGCATTATATAAGGAAAGTCATGTGCTGCTCACATCAGATTTTTTTTATAGAAGAAACACTTCCATCTGGTAACGCCGGGTAAAGATTCCATAGAGTCAAATAAGAACAACGAATTACGCAAAAACACATAACTCATTCTAACAAAGGGAAATACCAATTTTGATACTGCATCAAAACATAACTACATATTCTGTCGAGTTCCAATTTCCAACTTCTGGTGAATCTACATGTTCAGTTTCTTTTAAAGCCACGTGCTTGCGCATTCACAGGCTTTGCAGTTGAAGGCCCAGACTACACGACTGACCCGAGGGTTTACAGTTGCTATTTGTGTGGCCGGTCAGGCTTTGTAGTGTAATCCGGCGTTGCCAGATTCGAGGACTGAGGAATTGTAGAACAAATTAATTCTCCCTCTGAGTAAAATGTCAAGATTTTACGACACACTCCCATTCCCCTACCACAAAGCTCTCGGAAGGACTTACGGACCCACATATTTAACTTGCCCATTCTCCGCGTGAACACGGGAACAGTTTGAGCAGAGCCTTGGGTCGAACGCGGGTCTTTCGAGTACAATCCCTGCTCGTTAACCACTATGTTATTTCATCTCAAGTTCGCACCCTTGTAAAAATTTCTTCTTTCTCGTTGGTATTAGTTATCTGGTGAACATTGCTGATAACTTTTATAAAACAGCTGTTTTGAACTACCCCAAAGTTTCTATTCAAAATACTTTTCTGGGGAATTTTTGTTAGAATCTGGTTCACAATAGCAGAAGTTTCTGATACAGACTGCAGATTGTAGTTACATCACGTGTATAGAACTACGCAGGAATTACTTAGAACGTTATAAATTCAAGACTGAGATTGGGCCCCTCTTCTTGTGGCGTACACTTCTTCCAGTCGGCGTACGTTATAAATGAAAATTCATTATAGACGGTTTCCGTGCATTAATAAATAGATTATGAATCAAACATAACTTACTGCAAATTTGTAACAGGTGTCGCCAGGTCCCCTATAGTCGTTAACGTTAGAGTAGACCAGTAGACTGATCCCAGGTACTTTCTGGATAACGCTGCATACTCTCCTATGGGTTTTTTGTATGACCACTCCCCTACAAATCCTTCTAACTCGGACAACATATAGTAGAAGCAGCCGAACCAGTGGGCGAGTAGGAGTAGAATGTGTATGAGATTGACTACCCGCCATAGGTTGGGGTAGATGGTTCGGGATTCCACCATGTAGTAAAATCGGAAGGAGCGGTATACTTTCAGGAACCTATATGCAAATTAAAATAAAAAAATAAAAAAATCAGTCAGATATTCATAGGAGAAATAAGATCAAGAAAATGCTCAACAGGTAATCCCTCGTTATCCACGGACAATAGTTTCAATAAGGGTCAGGCGATGGGACGATCACAGAATACAAAACTTTTTACAGCAAGGATTGTTAAATTTTTCTTATATATATATGTTACCGGCAATGTATGAAAGCCGGTATTCTGTAAAATACCTAGGCCTTATATAGAATATCGAAACTGGTCGGAAATCTATGCAATGATTAAAATTTAACAGATTTCCAAGGCATTCTATAGAATGCCAAATGAGAAACCGGCAAAGTATGAAATATATCTCCGATTCTTTCCTTTTTTCATACTTTGCCTAAATAGCATTTGTCATTCTATAGAATGCCTAGGTATTGTATACAATGCCTAGGGAAAGTATATAATAATTCTCATATTTCATACTTGACCTAAAAAAGGCCGGTATTCTATAAAATGCATAGGTATTCTATATAATGCCTGTATTTCATATATTGCCGGTAACATAACCGGCAATGTATGAAAGCCGGCATTCTATAGAATACCTTGGCATTTTATAGAATACCGAAAACTGGTCGGCAATCTATAAAACGCTTAACATTTCACACATTTCCTAGGCATTCTATAAAATGCCAAATGAGAAACCGGCAAATTATGAAATATATCGCCGATGTATTCCTTTTTTGATACTTTGCCTAAATAGCATTTGTTATTCAATAGAATGCCTAGGTATTATATACAATGCCTACGGAAAGTATATAATAATTCTCATATTTCATACTTTGCCTAAAAAAGCCGGTATTCTATAAAATGCCTAGGTATTATATGAATACCTGCATTTCATACATTTCCGATAACATAACCGGCAATGTATGAAAGCCGGCATTCTATAGAATACCTAGGCATTTTATAGAGTACCGAAAACTGGTCGGCAATCTATGAAACGATTAACATTTCACACATTTCCTAGGCATTCTATAGAATGCCAAATGAGAAACCCTGTAAATTATGAAATATATCTCCGATTCATTCCTTTTTTCATACTTTGCCTGAATAGCATTTGTCATTGCATAGAATTCCTAAGTATTATATACAATGCCTAGGGAAAGTATATAATAATTCTCATATTTCATACTTGGCCTAAAAAAGGCCGGTATTCTATAAAATGTCTAGGTATTCTATAGAATGCCTGTATTTCATATATTGCCGGTAATATAACCGGCAATGTATGAAAGCCGGTATTCTATAGAATACCTAGGCATTTTATAGAATACCGAAAACTGGCCTAAAAAAGGTAATATAACCGGCAATGTATGAAAGCCGGTATTCTATAGAATACCTAGGCATTTTATAGAATACCGAAAACTGGCCTAAAAAAGGCCGGTATTCTATAAAATGTCTAGGTATTCTATAGAATGCCTGTATTTCATATATTGCCGGTAATATAACCGGCAATGTATGAAAGCCGGTATTCTATAGAATACCTAGGCATTTTATAGAATACCGAAAACTGGTCGGCAATTTATAAAACGCCTAACATTTCACACATTTCCTAGGCATTCTATAGAATGCCAAATGAGAAACCGGCAAATTATGAAATATATCTCCGATTTATTCCTTTTTTGATACTTTGCCTAAATAACTTTTGCCATTCTATAGAATGTCTAGGTATTATATACAATGCCTAAGGAAAGTATATAATAATTCTCATATTTCACACTTTGCCTAAAAAAGGCCGGTATTTTATAAAATGCCTAGGTATTCTATAGAATGCCTGCATTTCATACATTGCCGGTAACATAACCGGCAATGTATGAAAGCCGGCATTCTCTAGAATACCTAGGCATTTTATAGAATACCGAAAACTGGTAGGCAATCTATGAAGCGATTAACATTTCCCACATTTCCTAAGCATTCTATAGAATGCCAAATAAGAAACAGGCAAATTATGAAATAATCTCCGATTCATTCCTTTTTTCATACTTTGCCTAAATAGCATTTGTCATTCTATAAAATGCGTAGGTATTATAAACAATGCCTAGGGAAAGTATATAATAATTCCCAAATTTCATACTACTGCCTAAAAACGGCCGGTATTCTATAAAATGTCTAGGAATTCTATAGAATGGCGGCATTTCATACATTGCCGGTAACATATATGTTGAATCTAGGTTAGGTTCAGTGTATTATTTTAGCCCTGAAAACTGTTCGCACAATTCTAAAAGCTCAAGGTTATAATGGACTTCTACTCTATAGCAGGGCATTGCATAAAAGTGTGAGAACCAGCTTACAGTATGCTGATTCTATGACTTCAGTATGCTGATTCTATATGGTTAAATCAAACTATATCTTCTGTGCTCAAAAGCATCATTCGAAGTATGCTTTGCAGCAAAGTCGATCAGTTCTTGTATCCATTCGTTCGTTAGAAAGATAAGATACAAGAACCGATCATCATAATACTGCCCCTCTTGTTCGAAAGCGTGCACAATCAAATTTATGAAAATTGCGTGGGCAACCCTTAAAGCTTACTAAGCTTACTAATTTTCAACGTTAAGCTGAAGGGTAAGTGTCAGTCATTGAAGTTTAAGATGTGTTTAAGTGCTACAAACTTCCATCGTGGAAGTTTGTAATGACGAAATGGCAACAAAAAGAGATAGAGATTTGGATCACGATTTTATGACAACTACTTTCACTCATGACGAAAGGAGAAACAACAGAATGTTCTAATGATTTGATATGGAAAAGCGAAACATGGTATGATTTATGACTGTTTATAATAATGAGGGGGAAGGATGAATTCTTCTTATATTGTCTTTGGATTCTAACAACGTTCTATAGGAATTAGGTAACATTCCTTCTTTACTCCTTTGAAAAATCAAGGTCTATTCATTCGAGGTACATGCATTGGAGAAGTGCTACGGGAATTGTGGCCATACCGAGAGTGTGCCGCGGCCTAGCAGCATGCTGTAACCCGGGATTTAAGGGGTCACAATCCCCCCTTAGGCGTTTTTTGGCATATTGCCCGTTAGCCTTCCCATCCATTTTTTATTCCATTTGTATCCTATTTCTATCTTATTTTATTATATATATATATATATATATATATGTATATATATGTATATATATATATATATACATATATATATATATAAATATATATATATGTATATATATGTATATATATATGTATATGTATATATATATGTATATGTATATATATATATGTATATGTATATATATATGTATATGTATATATATATGTATATGTATATGTATATATATATGTATATATATATGTATATATATATACATATATATATGTTATATATATATATATATATATATATATATATATATATATATATATATATGTATATATAAATACACATATATATATATATATAAAAGTTTCAAAAAGTACAATACGTGGAAAGAAGCCAACAGGGATATACGAATAGGCCTAGGGGGATTGTGACCCCTAGTTCCCGGTTAAAAGTCGACTTTTCCTCCAATGGAAACACTCCCGGAGCCGGTATATGCCTGTGGCCATATTTCCAGGAAGCATCAGAACAAAAAACGCACTCCGCTCGAAGATACGCGGACAATGTGGAACCAACCAAGAAACGGTTTGCAACTGGCATCGAATAAGTTGAAAAGCACGAGAGCAATATTGGAATGAAAGCAAAACGCGCCACACACCATGCCTATCTATCCAGTCGAAATAGAAAAATGAAGGACCTCTTGAATAGGGTCTATTGTATAATACGTTATGGAAGATTTACTTCATCTTGTATGATGCGGTATGGGGATGTACATCTACATGTATGATGCTATTAATTGTCATTCAGGTAAATGGTTTTAGAGATAGACTTTGTTATAATTGTTCTATTAAGTGTGAATATTTAAAGTCTTCTTTAAGTAGAAGCTATGTAATTTTGCTCATTTATACTAGTGAACATATTTCAAACATATTTCAAACATTTACTGTTGGTGATTCTTCATAAGGCTGGATCTCGACAATTATATCTTATATTTGTTTGTGTATGATGTCTGTTTTACATCTTAAAATTTTATACATTCGTATTCTATTTTGCAATATACCGGCTCGCCGGGAGTGTTGTCGCGACGCAAAGCATGCTTAACCGGGGTGAGGGGGTCACAACTCCCCCCGGCCATCTTTTGGTATATTGTTTCCATCCATACCTCTTTTCATTTTGAAAATATTTTTAATCCTCTTTTTAGTGCAGCTTTGCGCCTTTTAAGTGTGATTTCTGATGATTTTATAATATTATATTTCACTGTATTTTCATATTATATATATATTGCAACTTACCTAGGAAATCTGACGATCGGTAAAATTCCTACTTTGAGCTGAATAAGGTCGAGGGGTGTGATGGCGATGAGGTCCATAAGAAAGCTCTTTGATTTGAAGTAATGACCAGCTAGTTTTTTGCTCTCGCAGACCATGAGGCCCTGCTCCAGGTACCCCGTTCGGAATTGGAAGGCAATGTCTAAGAAAAAGACAAGGTCTGTGAAGTAGTCCAAACAGTACCAGGCAGGGGCATATTCTTGTTGTAGCTCAGGAAACGCCTAGAACAACAAATCGTATCAGGTTATTATTCTGGATATATGTAAACGTAAAATGTATACCATGCACGTGGAAGGTAACTTTAAAAATTTCCATCGTTTCTTTATTAAAATTTATTACTGTATACATATACTTACGCAGCATATCTTTCAAAACACCATTAGCTTAGCGTAATTTCAGAGAGTGGGAAATCTCCCATTTTTTGCCTCTATTCCATCCCCGGATTATAATAAATTAAAATACCTATAGGCATGTTTCATAATAGGTTAATACCTGCTATTAAAAATGCCTAGATATATATTAATGAAAATTACAAATTTCTATTCATGCATATGGTTTAAAAAATGTTAAAATTGAAATATAACTTATATGGACAACTAACTTTTAGTTGAATATTGATGTCATTCATTGCAGTAAACAAATTTTTGAATTTAAATTTTTGTATACTTATACTTTGGATTTTGTCTAAATATTTGTAGAAAGTCCTAATTTTCGAGCTGATCAAGCCAGTCTTTCGACTTCTTGGGTAGATCTGGTGAAAGTCTTGTGCCTTTTTGTGAATGTGTAGTTCTCTAGTACTGTTAGAATAAGCAATACTAGCTTATAGGTTTCAGGCATGACAACATTTAATTTTTTTCAACATATGCATAAATTAAGTCTTTCATTTTCAACAATTATAAATGTTATGAAATTGTTTAGTAAAAATGTGTATGAGCTACAAGGCTAAAGGTGTAAATATGGAACCTAGTTGTAAAAATTTATGGTATGAATATTTGCTACAGAAAATGAAGTGTATTTTGCCGTCTTGTCATGAATTCAATTTTAGAAGATAGACACACGAATTTGGAGAGTAAGAAAAAATAGTTTATTCATTCGATGAATGAATGCAGACAAATATAATTAAAATTTCTGTAAAGACATTGAATTATCTATACTTTTCGTGTTTGCTGAGAACAACAGAACTGATAAAAACATGCTGTATGGTTAGACATTTTTAATGACTTATATTCCCTACTCTATACGGTTGAAATATATTATGCTTGTAGTTTGGGATAATCACAAAATTTCGTTTTTTCACCAGAATTTGAAGTTTCGTTCTAATTTCGAAGATTTCAAATTTTATAGGTTACTCTTCTTAATACGACTTTAGGTTTCAGAGTTTTTAATGTTATTAATCACCCACCTGTCTGGCGATAATGGTCCAGGCGTTGTAAAGCAGGCATATGGTGAGTAGCGACAACCAGTAGAAAAGTATGTTTTCGTCTGGATTGACCACTGACCTCCACGTTCCAAAGAAGGGTCCCTTCACCATTCCGTCTACACCTCGTCGGGATGACCCCTCGATGGCGTTCGGGTCCACAATTTGACGCGTAGAGAAGCGCTTAAGAAAAGAGTCTTCGCGCTTGAGAGGCGGTTTTTTGTGCACCTGAAAATAAGCATTAGAACTATTTTAGGTACATAAATTAAAAAAAAGTCGTTTCATATAATGAAATATTTAAAATTAAAGTAACAAATGAATAGAAAGGAGATAAAATGAGCCATAAATAAGGATCTACATTTGTTTCTAAAAATTTATGTGACATCATATTTCTGTCGTAGAACATATTATTGCTTGACTGAGTTCGTTTTTATTATCAGAACTCATAAGAAGTACATAGACTTTAACATTCTTTGAAGAGTCTACTTTGACGATGAGAGCTTGCAATTTCGTCCCAGTAGCTCAACGATAAAGCGTCGGCTGACCAGTTCGGAGATCCAGGGTTCGATTCCGGGTTGGGTCAGAAAGGCTCTGTACAGTGGTGCCCGAACAAATCAACCCTGTATGTTAGTGCAAAGATGTTTGAGGTCTGAAAACCCCAGACCGTGCGACTCACATAGTGGGTTTAGAGTAGTTAGCTGCACGGCCGGGAAAGGATGCCTCCTGCACTCAGGAGACACCCAAGGTCTACCATCCCGCCAAACGAACATTTATTTAGATCTAAAAAGATAACAATTGATGAACAATATTGTGATTAAACAGACAATTTTACATTATATTTGAACTTGACAAGTACTCTAAAAGTGACACTAGTACTACTAGTACGGATTCAGTGGACTCTGGAAGATTGAGCGCGGATTTCAAATTGAAAGGATAACGGCCACGCAGACTAACTTTAATAATAATAGTAGTAGCAGGAGGTTAACCTGAGGTAAAAATGGCTGGAGGGGGTTAGTTAGATTGTTAGTTGCCCGCCAATCTGATATTAGAGGGCGGAGAATGCAGAATCTATTTCGACGATAAGAGCTTGCAATTTTGTCTCAGTAGCTCAACGGTAGAGCGTTACCTGACCAGTTCGAAGATCCAGGGTTCGGTTTTCATTTGGCCCCGCAAGGTTCTCTACATCAAAAGCAGTGCATAGACGTTAACTATATTGGTAGTAAGAAAATATGTCGTGTTGTGTGATTCTTTAATGAAGCTTTCCTACCTAAGTTTAACCGTCGGTGGTTATTTTCACGTAAACACAATATCAATAGGATTCGGAAAAGTTCACCGTCAATCGCTATCAGAAGCCCTTGAGTTCATTTCAGTCTGAAGTAGAAACCAACTCAGAGCCTGCCACCATAAAAATTACGTCAGAAAATATAACATTTATTAGAATACGTCTTTTATAGCACGTGGTGTGCCCTTCTCTCTTGCCCTTTGTCCGTCTTTTGACATGCGATTTAAGTCCTTCAACTGATTATCTATATTTCTATCAATAATCAATGAAATGTGATCATTGGCAGACTCATAGTTGACGCACACGTGTAGGACAAGTATTGTGAACTTTAACATGAACTGCGATTAAGAAGTCAAGCTAAGTCTATTCAAACCTTAACATCAACTATAAATAGGAAGGCATTTTAAGGTAAAGTAAGCTGATATGTCTCAGTCATACATTGTATTAGACATCAAATTAAGAAAAGATCGAAGTGGAGGGAGAATAAACTGAACGAAAATAAATTGATGAGATTAAAAGTGTTCGTAGTCCAAAGGTTTAGAGTGTTTTCCAAACATTAGAATTATGCAATGAATTCATAGCTTTTTAATGAACTTAAACTGGTGCTGAGTTTGTTTAAAAATGCATATTTATTAAATAGGTCCCTTTTATATGCATATGTTGCATTATACTGCATATAGTTCTTTGCTTATAGTTAGTATTGCATATAGTTACGCCTCCGTTTATAGAAATAGCTTCTATCGGCATATTTGAGATTATTAAATTTTGAGTTCATAATAATTTTCTAGTAATTTAGTTAATGTGTTGTCCAGTAATCAATTTTTCCATGATCTTACTGAGTGCACAGTAATATTTCCATTTGCTTTTCTTATTTTGTTCTATTTGTTAACATTTATTAGCCTTTGGGACTTTTATGTCATGGTTGAACTTATTTTCATATTACTGGGACTCGTTTAATCTTGTTGGAAATTATCTTGTCATGTTGGTAAACTTCTATTATATTTTGTGGCAGTCCAGCTTATGTGTTACTTCTTTAGATTACAGGTTGTAACGTAGATAATTGATTTGACTGTAGCAAATTATTTTTGCAACATTATTGGTTGTAAATTTCCAAATAAATTTGTTTTCACGAAACGGAATACAGAAACTGAAGATATGCAGGGTAAGCCAAAATAGCCTTTGTTCACTTAAAGGAATATGGTAGCTGCTTCCCAACCATGATGACATTGTCTTAAGGTAGGAGTAGCGATGCATTGCTTTAGATTGTCAGTTGAATAATTAAAAATTTAATAGTCGTACACATACCATTTTAATTGGTGACAGAAAATATTTATTTTATCTGCAATATATGAGTAAGAGACTATATGCATGGCAATATGAAATCCACAGAAAGGCAATACTTTCAAATAATTAAATCGCAAGTTGCAAGTGGGGTTGTGCATACCGTAGCGAGTGGTGGGCGAATTACAGAACACCTTCAAAAATACCGTAGATCGTGAGATAACCTAGAATTTTGGCTGGCACATAATTTTAAACTATGGTAAATAAGATTGTTCTGTTAAAAAATTATTACAAATTAAGTTTTGTGTACGAGTGACTTGGACCATGAGAAAGGTTCCTGAATTGGCATGCTTGATTCTTTTTCCACAGTGTAAGCAGGAAAAATTGCAAACAGCATGCTTTCTAGGCTATGTTATTGTTTCCCATTGCACACAATACCAGACATAAACCAGGTTTGCAGTCTTATGTGCTTTTCAGTAAGGAATTGCCTATACCTGCAATGGTAAAAACTTTTTTATGCGATACAATGTTGTAAATCTCTCGGTTGTACAGTAAATTTTATCATGCTTCGTAAACCACTTTAAATATCATAAAGATTGAGTTAAAGCTACATGACGCTGTAACGATCCAGTTTATACTCATATTGGTTAATAAAGACAACAGAAGTCCGTATGACTCATAATGATTCATACGGACTGCAAAGTCATACTTATTCGACACTATCACACAGAAACAATCCAATTACATGACAGGAAAAAAAACGCACATCTCTACAAATTCTTACAAATTTAGCAGAACATACAATCACATAAAAAGTCATGCATTCTCCACAATCTAAAAACTTACAATATTGTATCTTTAAAGCATCCTCAGTATAAAAAAAAGTCAAATGTTGTAGGTAAACAAATATAGAGTGTCCTAACATTTTTTTTACTATGAAGGGTTTAATTAAAAACAAGTCTATTTAATTTATTTTAAGAAGGTACATGGATATTTATCTGACTTAGCTGATACAATCGATATTATTATACAGGGTGAGTCGGAATTGTTTTTACAAAAGCAGAGAGGTGATAGTACCCCACCAGACGAGCAATAATTACCATGGACCATAAGGTCGCATTGGACTCTGAGAGGCAGAAAAAAGGCACGTGGAACCGCGTCGAGCATGAAGCAGTCAGCGCCTCGGACGTCATTGTGTACCTGTCTACGTAGTATCTCTTACTCCAGACACGAACGTAGTTACCGTATGCAAATGTCCAGGGAGCAGAATCAGCATAACTGGCTCCTAGTAGGTTCCGGAGATAGCCAATCGGAGCACACGTTGCCCTTTAAAAACCGGCACAACTTCAACGCTGCAAGTTATTCCCACTGGACTTTTTCTTCTGGGACCACATGGAATCTTTAGTGTACGAGACGCCTGTGGACTCGGCGGAAGATCTCGTCGCGCGCATCGTTTTTGCCGCAGACCACATTAACGCAACACCCGAAATCTGCGAGAGGGTGCGTCAGTCATTCCTTCGCCGGTGTGAACTGTGCAACGACACTCGTGGTCGCCACTTTGAGCACTTGCTGTGAGTTTGTCGCTGCACAATAAATCTGTTTGTGCAACGTTTGGTATCGTTCATTCGCTTTCCCAAAACTGGTGTACGTGCAGGTTCGTACTCTAATTTTACTTTCTTCTGCCTCTCTGAGTGCAATGCGACCCTATGTTCCATGGTAATTATTGCTCGTCTGGTGGGGTACTACCACCCCTCTGCTTTTGTAAAAACAATTCGGACTCACCCTGTACTATAGTGACTCATTACGATATTGTAATGACTCATAAAGAGTACAAAATAATAAACACACATAAGGACTGAATTATCGGTTTCTACAGAGATTCAAAAAATTGTGGTGCACAACAGGTTTTCCTGCTGCCATTGCAGGTGTCAGCTATTGCAGGTATAGCAGGTATCATGCTGGCGAGCTATTGCAGGTATCATCATGGCGAGCCCATAGTAAGTATGAAACCGGTCATGAATGATGGCATATAGAGTGCGATCATATTTATTATTATTTGAAGAAGTGTAAGATATTTTCTACAATTTAAGCCATTTCTTACCTGAGTAATCGCTCCGGAAAGCTGGACGGTAGTTCTAAGCTTCATCCAGCGAGAGCGCGATGTTCTGGAGCTGGCACTGGCATCCGCCGACGGAGCCCCTGGAGCCGGAGGAACTACTCCAGAAGAGCTGTCTGCCGGAGCTGGGACCGGTGGTGCGCCGGAGGAAGCTTCTGAAAGAATCCAATGCATAGTTACTAGAGGAGGATTTTTATGGTTTTGCAAATTCTTTCCTGAGGTAAAAACATGTCAATTTCAACAAATCTTGGCGCATTATAAAGCAATTTGATCAGTACAATTGTATTTTTAAATATATATTTGCATATTTCTGGATTTACTGCATATGATTGTACGTATCGGATTTAGTGCGAAAAAAAGTTGCATAATTATACTTTTTACTATCCTTATATACATAATATATAAGGAAACTATTGTGAAGGGGGCGAAAATTCGAATTTGAGTTTTCGACGGGAGAGCACGTTTCAAGCAACCCTGATCACGAATCGAACATTTTTGAAGTTATGTCTGTCTGTGTGTGTGTGTGTGTGTGTCAGTGAGCCTGTGGAGACGATATCTCACGGACGAATGGAGCGATTCGAATGAAATTTGGTACAAAAATCACAATATATGAATACTGGAAACCTATTGTTTAAAAACACAACAATCGAATGTTCAGAACCCCCCTAAATTTTCGAGTAAAATTTTGAAAAAATCATCAAAAAATCAAAACCTTTAATAAAGTTACGCAGATAGACATTTCTTATGTAATTTTTCCTTAGCAAACCATTGACATAAACTTTAGAACGCTAACACGAACCGTTCCGGAGATAATGCACATTTTTCAAATTAATTTTTCAAAAAAATCTCATAAATTAAAAAAATATTAATTGTTGAGAAACATGTTTACTTTTCATATGTAATATCATACGATAAATTTAGTGACATCATTCGCATGGATCTAACTCGTTCCATTCACGAGAAAAGATACTTTGAGTAATACTTTTGTATTGAAATGCCAATAGTCATTATTTATCTGCTGTAAGAATAAAGTATTTCTCCGTCCATAACGCTTGGCGACATTTTTAAATGTTGCCAAATTAACGAAAATCTCTCCAAATGGAAAAAATGATACTAAATCAATGAAAATGACGACTAATTGAAGAAAATTCAATATCTTAGAAAGAAGTATCTACTATAAGAAATAATAAATATAAGTATCTACTATAAGAATAAATACAAGTATCTACTATAAATATAAGCATCTACTATAAGAATAACATTTTTTTAAAAGTAGTAAATTCATTGCATTATATATAAAAAGTCATGTGTTGCCCACATCAGATATTTACGTTTGTAGAAGAACAAACAGTAAAAAATTAATTTTTATGAAAAATCTTCGAAGAAATAATATGCCAAATTAAGTGTCAAGTCGGGGAAAATTGTATTTGGCTTTTATTGGATAAAATGAAGGAACCACAAAGGACTATATAAGGGTAATGACATCATGTCACTTTTGTGGTCAAAAATTGCTACACGCCAATGCGTTGGTGTTTTCTTGTTGGATTCTGCACCTCATACGATGAAAGCCAAGAAACGCTTCAAAGCTTTTTATCCCAAAATGATCCATAAAACTTCTAACACAAAAACTACATGCTAGAATGGGCCAGTTTATGGGCATTAGTAAAGAATAATTGCTGCAACGTTGTCAAATGGATAGCCAATGGAAAGGGTGCCATTAGCCATCAGTAAAGGCAGTGGCATTTGATGAATTAACCCCAAATTTAAAAGTCCTCCATCCAATTGTTATTAGGTGGGAGCACTTCTTCATTGGAAGCATGTATATAATATGAGGACAATTTCTATAAGAAAATTTCAAAATCAAGGATTTGCAGCAATAAATAATATTAAAACGCTATGATCCAATGAATTTAAGTGTATAGTATGTATAAGTTTAAACTGAAGTTTTTCACTAAACTACGGCACAGGACTAAAACAGTTAGAAACCCAAGGGCGGCATGTAAACGGAGATCTATTAGATATAATTAAATACTGGAATCAAAGTGCTGTTCCAATATGAAGAAGCTTTGGCATAAAAAAAAAGCTAGCGGAAGTGTTACGAAAAAATTCTTGCTTGAACACATCTACAACCCAACGAAAAAATATATTGGGGATATATATGATACTTGCATAGTTAGCATCTATGGAGTTAAGTCCATGCGCATATTTAAGGGTTGTTTATGCTTGATGTTAACGGGAGCTTTAGTCCAGAAAGTACTGTTTTGTGTCGGAAGTGGGTGGGCGAGAAACTGCTTTGATTGGCTTAGAGATAATCGAGCGCCCGAGCTCAGCAGGCGGGATGGCGTAAGGTTCCACGGTGATGGCGTAAGGTTCCACCGTCAGCACAAAACTTGGTCGTGATGTATGAGCGTATTTATTCATAGGTATTGCGTTGTGTCAACTCGAACGTCATGAAGCCGGTAGGTGAATACGCAATTCGGATTCAGGAAGGAAGAAGATTTCCATGTGGGGAATCACATCGATTGCTCATTTAGTAGCTCGTGAATGATGAACTGCGTTTAGAAGAACTGGCGATGGTATGACTTGTTTGCTAAATAATGACTCAAAGTTGTTTCATTCCAATTCCAATAATCCTTTATTAAATTCTTTAGACAAGGTTTTCTTATTGACATCCTGACATACATTTGTCAGATATATAATTTCAATAGATGATATGGCGAAACATTCTTATAAGACGATTGGTCAATTATTCGATATACGGAACATAAACAGAATATTATGCATTACAGGCATTCAAATCCATCTGTTATGAAAATCATCTCATAGATACGATAAAACTTTAATTTCTTCCGAACGCGACATTCTACTGAGATACTTCGTTATTCCATATTTAAATTTAAAACCACTAAGAATTTAGATCAACCATTTCGATTTCTTGCCCCGTGGGCATACACGCGACTTATCGCTTTTGAATTACATCGCCAACTGAACTGATCACAAATTCCACGCCGAAGAGTCTTAATATACCTGCGCATGTTCAGGACGACAGAAAAAGGAGTTCCAATCCGCGATAAATGTACTACAGCGCAGGAATATAATGTTACTCCAGGTTTTATCGAAACTGGCGGGAAAGATCCAAAAAGCTAAATTACAGAATTGGCGCGTTATCAATTTGGAATAAAATTTAAGAATAAGTTTTAGAATCGAAAGCAAATTAGAATTCGCCGAATGTTAAATTTAGAAAGGAAATATAATAAACAAGGGCATGCATTTCATAACAGTACAACAAATTGTTTTTTAATCTTAAACATAATTAATTTCATATGTAACAAAATGTTTAGTGTTAGGTATTGTACTAGTAACGTTTTTTATTTACTTTCACATTTTTACTTTTCGTTACTGGTATTTTTACTTTTCGTTACCTGTACATTAAATATTTTAAATACATTTTTGTGATGTTTTTGAAATTATTTCAAGCCCTCTTGACGTTTCATATTTTCAGTTTTTATTTTTACTTTCTCATACATAGTGTTGAGAAAGTATTGTTTTCACGAAAGTTTGAAGATAATAAAATAATTATGATTCGTTTAGAGACAGTAAAGTAATTACGATTTGTTTAGAGACAGTAAAGCAATTATGATTTGTTTAGAGACAGTAAAGTAATTATGTTATGCTTTGAGGTCGTAGAGTGTTAATATTTTATTTGGAGATCGTGAATAATTACGTTTGGTTTTGAGATCGTAAAGTCATTACATTTTTTTAGGGGATTGCAAAATAACTATGCTCTGTTAGGGGAACGTAAAAAAATTATTCTTTGTTTGGGGGTCGTAAAGTAATAATGGTACGTTTGGAGATAGCAAAACAATTATGTTTTGTTTTGGGATCGAAAAGTAATTATATTTTTTAGGAATCAAAAAGAAATTATATATTTGTTTGAGGATTGTATAGTAATTAAATATTGTTAGCGAATCGTAAAGTAATTATGTTTTGTAGTAAAGAAATTGTGTGTTGCTTATGGTTCGAAAAGTAATTATGTTTTGCTTGGGAATCGTAAAGTAATTATGTTTTGCTACGGTACCGTATAGTAATGAGCTACATTGACCGGGAGAGATATGTGATTAGCGTAAGTCATCGGACATTTTTTAAAAGTAAAATAAAACGAAAGTTTCGAAAATTATTGATTATTTTCCAAAATATGTTAATTAAATTATTTTAAATTACATTAAATTACATCTTTTGTAGAAGTTGAAGTATGTTGAGATATATTTTATTTATGGCAGAAAAATACTATTTTCTGTGGAATTTATTATATTTCTCTATTATTTGAAGATGTCAGTAAAAAGCATGACAAATATGTCAGTAAAAGTCACGTCAAAGGCGTATGACATATATTTTCAATATTTCTTACTATGTATTTGCATGGTTTCTATAATATAAGTAGCACATCACTCAAGAAACATATGAAGTAAAATGGAAAAGACTCGATATTATGACAAGTTATAACTCATATTCAGGCATATAACGTATAAATGTATTTTGACATTTTTACTTTTCCTACATGCATAGAATACTGTGTAAAGTATTATGACGTGACCAAAGATTCGAATTCGAGTTTTCGACGGAAAAATGCGTTTCAAGCATCCCCCAACTCGAACGTTTTTGAGATATCTTTTATTTCAGTACATTTATATAGATGATATCCTTCAAAGGTCACTCATATATAAAATAGGAAACGAGATTGCCAACTTCAAGCGTCCAATCCCACATCAGATAATTTTGTTCAAACCTCAGAATTACCAATTCCCTGCCCTTCCATAAAAAGAGATTTGAAACTGATTTAACAATGACACCATATTTGGGAGTATTCGTCTGAAGGAAGAATAAAATATAATTTCTTCCCAGAAGTATCATTTGAAATGAGAAGCTTTGAAAGACATGTCACTCAATTCTTCTCGGAACACAATCCAGCTTCGAAGTTTCTCCAAAAAATTGGCAAACGAAATAGAGTTGTGCTTGTGCGAAGGGAAGAGGGGCTTAATCTACGTATTCGTATGTCTATTACAAAGACATGGAAGTTTTCTAAACCTACAGCAGCATGGAGTTAGAGAGATAAAGAAAAATATTAATGGATGAAACACTTGAAAATGCGAAAACGCTTTGCACATTATATCTAGGTGTCACTAGTGTTAGTAAAGCTCCCTTTGTTTCCATTTGACACAATAGAGAGGCATAGTATTGAGCATATGTATTCTTGATTATGTTTAAAGTAAGATTTTTTAATTATTAGTATATATATTCAGTCATTTTTTACAGTCAGAGTTCAGAATATAGGGAGATAAAAACAAATTGAAAGGTAAAATAATTTTGAATACGTAGGAATATTTCTTATTGTTTCAGTTCTAATTTGCATTGCGCTACTAATTTATTTCTACGAAAGTGAATGTTTAAATAAATATTTTAAGCATTTCATCATAGAAATACATACAATTCAGGGGCGCTTATCTTATCGCAGAGCCACCTAAATTACTACCTAACCCGCCACCTAAATTATTGTCCCAAATGATGTTGGCATTTCCTCAGTATGGAGTTTCAATATCTTACCTTTACCTCCAGGTACAGTAGTCTTTGAAAATTAGGGGAATAACATTACCAAAAATTATTGAATGTATGCAAAAAAATTTTACTTATTTAGTGGATAATGAACACTTTATTTGATTATATACAGAAAATAGTTTTGGAAAATTATATGCATAAAAGCAATTTAACATACATTTTTTGACAGATTTAAGCATATGAGTGTATGTATATATTTGTATATTTTGGTATATTGCACAGTGATGCAAGAATGTTTACTGCTACAATCGACAAATTTCTTTCGGTATCAGTAGTATTCTGCATTTTAAAGTTAAATACCCCCTAACCCCCTCTTGTTTTCAACTATTTATAGGTATTTGTATTCAGACATTTGTATTTCCAGGGTGTTGTATTCTGATTATAGTCATGTATTTTTGGACATTTTCATGGACTTATGTATGTGTATATATGTTTAGCTGCTTGTTTAACAAGTATAAGTTCTACAACTCTTCCTCTACAATTTCTAATTGATTTATATTACATGTACGCTATTTTGTTTCTATATTGTTCTGTTGTGATTCTATAATACATTTAAAATTTCGTGGAGGTTAGGTTGTAAACCTAAGGGTTCGGCCCATTACTCACGGTGATTGACTGATTGGGTGTGTATGTGTGTGTGGGAGAGTGTGTGTGTGATAGCGTGTGTGCGATAGTGTGTGTGTATATTAGTATATGTGTATATTAGTGTGTGGATGCATGCTAGTGTGTGTATTTGTACTATTGTGTGTGTATGCATACTAGTGTCTGTGTATTTATGCCATTGTGTGTATGTCTCTGTGTATTTATGCTATTATGTGTGCATGTATACTAGTGTGTGGATGCTTGCGTGTATATTACAGGAAATAGTTAAAATTTTAAAGGGTCGCTGCTGATTATATTGACATGTAATCTTTAAATATAATAACAGTCACAATAAAAATGCATGCTCGTGTGTATAAGTATGTATAGTGTGTGTGTGTGCTAATGTGTGTGTGTATTAGTGTATGTGTATGTTAGTGTGTATATGCAGGCTAGTGTGTGTATTTAAGCTAGTGTATGTATATGTATGCTAGTGTGTGCATGTATACTAGTGTGTGTATTTATGCTAGTGTATGTATATGTATGCTAGTGTGTGTATGTATACTAGTGTGTGCATGTATGCTAGTCGGTGTGTAAGTATGCATAGTGTGTGTATGTATAGTGTGTGTGTGTGTGTAAGTTTGTATAGTGTGTGAATGTGATTGTGGAAACGATGTTAAATATTAGAAAGCAAAATTCTCAGAAGTAGAAGTTTTTAACACTTTACAACAAAGTTGAAAAGTGTTTATGACTTTGTTCATTCTGTCTGTCTGTCTGTCCGTTAGCACGATAACTGCCGTAAAAATGACTTAATCAAAATGACATTTTAGTATGTTGTTCAGACGGTCTGTAGAACCTATGGGAATATAAATGAATAATATCACCCAGTTAGTTTTGGATTGAACCAGGGTCGAAAAAATGAAATACATTGAGCCCTATGGGACCTAATTTCTCAAGCATTTTTTAAGCGGATTTAAAATTCACAAATTGCTTCGAAAATTTTAGGTAATATTCAAATTGTTCCATAAAATATATAAAAAAAATTCAGCGAAATATATTCAGTAGTTTTTTAAATAAAAATTAAAATAATAATGACACCTCTTATATGAAACGATCACGTGACCATGATATGAAACGATCACATGACCCACTTCAAAATGATATATGGCATCCATCTTGTTTCAAAATCGTGATTTTTTTAAGGTCTTTTTAATTCATATTGAGTGTTGTATCCGTCCTAAAACTACTTTATTTTTGCTTAAATTCTGTGCATCTACATACTGAAACAACGCAATGACAAAATATTTGAGTTTAAATGCTCATCTAAATTTGATTATTTCTACAACTAAGCCTATTTTTCACCTATGTAAAATGTAAACAGCAAAATATATAGAATGAGTTGTATTAGAATTCCTGTATTTTTTAAACACAAAATAATTTAGTCCATGGAGTTTGCATGGCTGATATGAATGAAATATTAATTGATTTCATAAAGAGAAGGACGATTTTTTTCGATGAAGTTTCAAGCATAGAGTTTAATTTTTTGTATCTCCATGGTCTTAAACAAAATGTTTAAATAAAATAAATTATTATAGTATTGTGATGAATGGGAGAAAGTTATGAACGAAATCCTGTTTTTATAGAGAGATCCAGGCGTGTTATTTTTTCTATGACGTCATTTGAATTAATTTCAGTTGTTTTCGATGAAGTTTTCAAATATAATAAATTATCGTAGTATTATGATAATTCTAAAACTATTACCGTGGAATATATAACATTTTAGAGATGTTTAAACCAGGCAATTTATATTTCAATGCCGTCATTTGAATGAAGTTCATTTTTTTCGATGAAGGTTTAAGTTTTCGAATATAATAAATTAATGCAGTATTGTGATAAGTTTCAAAATGTTACCGAGGAATGTATTGCATTTTAGACTTGTTTAAATAAAATTGCATTGAAGTTGGAAAGTGTTTCATAATCAATGCTTTAAGCAGGATTGATCTTTCTTGTTTTTTTATTGTGACTGTTATTATATTTAAAGATTATATGTCAATGTAATCAGCAGCGACACTTTAAAATTTTAACTATTTCCTATAATGTTGGGACTGATATACAAAACCCACTTTGCCCTGTCTTTCAAAATGTCAATGTGAAATATTGCTCCAGACATAACTAGTTAAGAATTCTGCATTTAAGTACTTGAAAATTACTCCACACTTCGGGCTTTTCGCAGCTGTCAGTTGTTATTTGCGATCCATCACGACTATTTTAATTCGTAAACAAGACGTGTTCATACCTCAGAAGTTGCCTTAAGTAAGTCTTCGAGTCAGAAAAATTAAGCAGTTAATATGCTATTTTAAGGTAATGTCTTAACAGTAATTTATTTTATGTCAGTTGTTCAAAAAAAAAATGATGCGGAAAGTACATGACTTTCACTACATACATGGTATAATGTATACGGAAAGTATTCGAAGGTCGAAAATTCGAATTTGAATTTTTGAGGGGGAAAAGCACGTTTAAAACGCATGCCTGAACTCGAATTTGAATTTTTGAGGGGGAAAAGCACGTTTAAAACGCATGCCTGAACTCGAATCGAGCGTTTTTGAGGTGATGTATGTCTGTGTGTATGAGTGTCTGTTAGTGTAGGTGTCCGTGAATCTATAGATGAGATATCTCAAAGAACAAATGAGGCGTGCATCCACGGTGGTGAAGTGGATAGAGTCTTGGACTGCTGTCATGAGGGGCTCGGGTTCGAATCCCGAATAAGGCACGGATGTTTCTTGAGGTTATAGTCAGACTTCCGTCTTCTGGGTCCTCATCAAAGTGGAGCTGCACCCTCTCCGGCCTTCGTCAGTGATGCTTTCTTGGAATTAACTTTGATCTCTAGTCTTGTGCGTCGCTCCTTCTTCCTACGTCACTGGTCCTGTTTGGGTTTCTCCGAACAGGAGGTCATAAGTAACAACAACAAATGAGGCGTTTAGAACGTAATTTGGTCCAATTATTACGATATGTGAATACTGGAATCCTATTTATTTTAAAGGCATTTGAACGTTGGAAAGAACCTCAAATTTACTGATAAATTTCTGAAAAAGTCGTAAAAAAGCAGGATATTCAATAATGTTAAATAAAATGTATTATTCTTAAACGAATTACCTGCACTTTAAAACGCTAGCTTAAACCATTCTCCCGAAATTGCATGTTTTCCAAATAATGTTTCTTAAAAACTATATAAAAATGAACAGTATTCTCAATTATGTAACATTTGTTTAAAAATTTGGCGACCTTGGTGACTAATTTGGCGAAATATCACCAACTTGGCGAGTTTTATTATTGGGGTGCAAAATTGACGAGATATTTCCAATTGTCAAGTTATATTTTCGCGAAGTTAACAAGCGGACTTTGCAGCTAGCGGTCATTGCATATATAGCAAACAGTCTTTGTAGCAATCAGTTTTTTGGTAACTTCTGGGAGCACTGCGCAGGCTCCGAACTCCCGCTTCCTTCTGAAAGCCTCCTTTTATTGTCATTGTCCTCTTTTTTGTCCGGGCGCAAAAGTCACAAAGCAGCAAAACTGGGTCCAAATTTAGCGTGCACATGCCCAATGGGCCCATTTCAGAGTCGAAAATACAACTCGAGAATTGCATAAAAATAAGAGTAAGCATCACCTAATTAATAACTTTATGAAATCGATGATTTTGAAAATCGACCCACTCCTCGGCCGTTACAATATGAATTGATTCTTACTGAAATAGATTTTAATCTTAATTACTAATCTTTGAAGTTAATATCGTAGGGAAGTGGTTTTTTTTTCATGAAATGCTTATAATAATTTTATAATCTTATATTTGAAGATTCAAATCTCAAACTGTTAAATTCACAAAATTGGATTTTTGTATTTTAATTGCTGGTTTTGCAGGCAAGTGAAAATGGTCTCTCCACGTATTAAAATATCTTGTCTCACTTACTCTTACTTCCTGGTAAGTGATGTCACGTGACTTCCATGCTGCGTTGAGGAACGTGAAGAAATTAGAGTAAAAGCCGCAGCGGCTTTCTGGATTAAAGTTATCAAATGATAAATTTAATTCAGAAAGTCAACACATAAAGTTACAACAAAAGGAAGTGAAGTTATTTAGAGCTAAGATATGACACTTTATTATGGCAAAAATTCATCAGATTTTTTTTCATATATTCAGTAAGACATCCTTATAAATTTAATCGAAAAGTGATAACATATAAAATGTAATTTGCAGTTTCAAAACATATTATTCTCTGTATCTGGCGACTTAGCGCATTTTAAAATTCTAGCCAGTTCGTCAAGTTTCCAAAAACTGAAATATCTCAGTTTATCATAGAGTAATAAATTTGGTCTTAATTCGTTCTGTTATCGTAGATTAGGTTTAGAACAAAAATGTAATTAATACATTTCGGTATATTTTGTGACTCATTTAAGATTTGCCGAATTTTGAACGATCTTTTTCTAAAACAAGGGTTATTTTATTCCAAATTGTACCAAAATGGAATCAGAACCAGGAAAGTATAAGAAATTTATCTACCACATATTGTGAAACTCCGTTGAATAGTTTTTGCGCTATAAAACAGCAATCTATATATATTTGCAACTAAACTGAAAATCGCTCAATCATTCGCCAATAATTAGTACTATATTTTTTTTCTATATTTGTAAAAATATGAAGCGTTTTGAGAGAGAGCTTAAACAGCTCTGTCTCAAATGGTTGTGTAGTGTTTTTTCGTCTTATCTGGTTATGTAGCGTTTTTTCGTCTTATACAAGGTCCACGGATTTTAAATAAAAACATAAAAACATAGATATTATATAATAGTTCATATAACCGTTTTTAGCACAATTTTTTCGTAATTTTTGGGTGAGAAACATGAGCCCCCCCCCCCCTTTGGATCAGCTCAAAATTGGTCGTCAATCTGAAAAAAATCCTTTTAATGTCCTACAAATTGGACATAATCTTGATCATTATTTACGGATTATTTACTCCAGATTACTACAGATTTTACAGATATTAATATTTACAGATTATTTACTTTTATATATTAATAGTTGATAATTATTTATTAACATTGATTATTTATCAACTAAAGAGCTCCAAACACCTGCTTCCAATCTCTGCACATTAAAATAACAAAATAAATAAACACATTAAAAAGAAAAATTTATTGTTCAAAACATTCACTATGTTTGTTTATTTTAATAAACTGAAATCCGTTCAAATTTAGGAGGAAAACTCGTTATAATGAAATACGCTAATTCCATATTTTTTGTTAATCCAATTTGTTACTCCAAAACATAATCAGAAGAAAATGTGATTTCATCTAATGCAAGGCGAAAACAACAAATTTTTGCAATATATAAATTTTAAATCGAATGAGAATATTCATTTTACCTGAAAATATTATTAATGATTCTGTGAAAAACCAGTAAATGATTGCATATTTTAATCCTCTAAATTATTTCGCATGAAAACCAATGAACGAAATACTAACGAGAATCCGTTGAAAAAACAGGATTATTCTGCCTCGTTTTTATTTTGAGCCGTCGGATGTAAAAAATGCAATTGCATATGTATGATAGATTTGATTAAAAATTCATAAAAGTAAATTGTAATTTTGTTTTATTTATCTTAAAGGTATTGGATGCATCTAATAAAAATCAACTTCTAATTTGACTACTGAATACATTTTATTAATTAATTACCATATATATTAACATAGGAATGTAAATTATTTTCAATCCTCTTATGTCAAGAATTATTCGAATTCTAATGAGCGTTACTTTTCACGTGTGGTGCATACTTCCCATTCTGGAAGCCAGATAGCGGTTCTTAGTTCAAATCCTAGCTGGGACACAATTTATTTACATATTATAGAAATTAACATTAGAGCGTAGTCTAATGTTTTTTGTCTAATGTTAATTTGTGAACTACGTAAATAGTGTACACGAATTAATATTATAGCGTAATCTAATGTTAATTTGTGAACTACGTAAATAAATTGTGTACACGAATTTGTAATATTATAGCGTAATCTAATGTTAATTTGTGAACTACGTAAATAAATTGTGTACACAAATTAACATTAGAGCGTAGTCTAATGTGAATTGGTGAATTACGTAAATAAATTGTGTACATAAAGCAACATTAGAACGTAGTCTAATGTTAATTTGTGAATACGTAAATAAATTGTTTACACAAATTAACATTAGAGCATAGTCTAAAGTCAATTTGTGAACTACGTAAATAAATTGTGTCGAAGCTATAATTTGAACCCCGGATTTCTATCTGTCTTATATAATGGGAAACGTTAGACTATGCTGTACGTAGTCTAATGTTAATTTGTGTACTACGTATATAAATAGTGTCTCAGCTAGGATTTGAACCACGGACCTCTACCTGGATCATCGAAATGATATTAGTTGATCTAGTGCTACGGCAATGCCCCCTTTTGTAGTTGAATGTGACCCTAAATTATTTTACTTCAGATTATCTCTTACTTCAGAAATCTAAACACAATGTATGAGATTAAAAATATTTCCCGCAATAAAAATATGGCGTAAGAAATTGACAACATCAATAATTCCCTTAATCTTTAAAACTTTAAATAATTCCCTTAATCTTAAGTCCGTAATTGATATAATCCAGTCAAAAATGCAATACCGTTCATTTATAAAATCCATTTTTAACACTTAACAACATAGTTGAAGAGTGTTTATGACTTTGCTCATTCTGTCTGTCTGTCTGTCTGTCTGTCTGTCCGTTAGTACGATAACTGCCGTAAAAATGACTTAATCAAAATGAAATTTTAGTATGTTGTTCAGACGGTCTGTAGGACCTATGGGAATATAAATGAATAATATCACACAATTAGTTTTGGATTGAACCCGGGTCGAAAAAATGAAATACATTGAGCCCTATGGGACCTAATTTTTCAAACATTTTTTAAGCGGATTTAAAATTCACAAATTGCTTCGAAAATTTTAGGTAATATTCAAATTGTTCCATAAAATATATAAAAAAAATTCAGCGAAATATATTCAGTAGTTTTTTAAATAAAAATTAAAATAATAATTACACCTCTTATATGAAACGATCACGTGACCATGATATGAAACGATCACATGACCCACTTCAAAATGATATACGGCATCCATCTTGTTTCAAAATCGTGATTTTTTAAAGTTCTTTTTAATTCATATTGAGTGTTGTACCCGTCCTAAAACTATATTTCTGCTTAAATTCTGTGCATCTACATACTGAAACAACGCAATGACAATATATTTGAGTTTAAATGCTCATCTAAATTTGATTATTTCTACAACTAAGCATATTTTTCACCTATGTAAAATGTAAACAGCAAAATATATAGAATGAGTTGTATTAGAATTCCTGTATTTTTTAACACTTTACAACAAAGTTGAAAAGTGTTTATGACTTTGTTCATTCTGTCTGTCTGTCTGTCTGTCTGTCCGTTAGCACGATAACTGCCGTAAAAATGACTTAATCAAAATGAAATTTTAGTATGTTGTTCAGACGGTCTATAGGACTTATGGGAATATAAATGAATAATATCATCCAATTAGTTTTGGATTGAACCCGGGTTGAAAAAATGGAATACATTGAGCCCTATGGGACATAATTTTTCAAGTATTTTTTAAGCGGATTTAAAATTCACAAATTGCTTCGAAAATTTTAGGCAATATTCAAATGGTTCCGTAAAATATATAAAAAAAAATTCAGCGAAATATATTCAGTAGTTTTTTAAATAAAAATTAAAATAATAATAACACCTCTTATATGAAGCGATCACGTGTCCATGATATGAAACGATCACATGACCCACTTCAAAATGATATATGGCATCCATCTTGTGTCAAAATCGTGATTTTTAAAGTTCTTTTTAATTCATATTAAGTGTTGTATCCGTCCTAAAACTACTTTATTTTTGCCTAAATTCCGTGCATCTACATACGGAAACAACGCAATGACAATATATTCCAGTTTAAATGCTCATCTAAATTTGATTATTTCTACTATTAAGCCTATTTTTCACCTATGTAAAATGTAAACAACAAAATATGTAGAATGAGTTGTATTAGAATCGCTGTAATTCTTTAACACAAAATCAAATAGTCCATGGAGTCTGCTTAGCTGATATGAATGAAATATTCATTGATTTTAGAAAGAGAAGGACGATATTTTTCGATGAAGTTTAACGAATAGAGCTTACTTACTTGTAGTTCAATGGTCTTAATTTTTAAATAAAATAAATTATTATAGTATTGTGATGAAAGACATGAATGGGGGAATTATTTATGAATGAAATGTTGCTTTTATAGAGAGAGCCAGGCGTGTTATTTTTTTATGACGTCATTTGAATGAATTTCAGTTGTTTTCGATGAAGTTTTCAAATTTAATAAATTATCGTAGTATTATGATAATTCTAAAATTATTACCAAGGAATGTATTACATTTTAGAGATGTTTAAACCAGGCAATTTATACTTTAATGCCGTCATTTGAATGAAGTTAATTTTTTTCGATGAAGGTTTAAGGTTTCAAATATAATAAATCAATGTAGTATTGTGATAAGTTTTAAAATATTACCGAGGAATATATTGCATTTTCGACTTTTTTAAATAAAATTGCATTGAAGTTGGAAAGTGTTTCATAATCAATGCTTTAAGCATGATTGATCTTTCTTGTTTAACACAAAATAATTTAGTCCAAGGAGTCTGCATGGCTGATATGAATGAAATATTAATTGATTTCATAAAGAGAAGGACGATTTTTTTCGATGAAGTTTCAAGCATAGAGTTTAATTTTTTGTAGCTCCATGATATTAAGCAAAATGTTTAAAAAAAATAAATTATTATATTATTGTGATGAATGAAATGAATGGGAGAAAGTTATGAATGAAATCCTGTTTTTATAGAGAGATCCAGGCGTGTTATTACTTTCCTTATATACATAATGTATAAGGAAAGTATTGTGACGGGGTCGAAAATTCGAATTCGAGTTTTCGACTGGAGAGCACGTTTCAAGCATCCCTGATCACGAATCAAACATTTTTGAAGTGATGTCTGTGTGTGTGTATGTGTGTGTGTGTGTGTGTGTGTGTGAAAGTATGTGTGTGTGTCAGTGAGCCTGTGGAGACGATAACTGACGAACGAATGAACCGATTCGAACCAAATTTGGTACAAAAATCACAATCCGTAAACACTGGAAGCCTATTGTTTTTATACGTAATCGAATGTTCAGAACCCCCCTAAATTTTCGAATGAAATTTTGAAAAAATCGTCAAAAAATCAAAACCGCTAATAAAGTTAGGCAATCAGACATTTCTTATGTAATTTTTCATTAGAAAACGATTGGCATAAATTTTAGAACGCTAACATGAACCGTTCTCGAGATATTGTGCATTTTTCAAAAAAATTATGAAAAAGTCACATAAAAAAATTTCCTATTGAGAAACATGATCACTTTTCATATGTAATACCATGCGATAAATTAAGTGACATCATTCTCGCGGATCTAGCTCGTTCCATTCATGAAAAAATATACTTTGAATAATACTTTTGTATTTGAACGCCAATAGTCATTTTTCTGCTGTAAGAAAAACTTTTTTCTTAGTGCGTAACGCTTGGCGAGATTTTGGCGACGAATTTGGCGAAATGTCGCCAACTTGGCGACTTTTCTGAAATGTTGCCAAATTAATGAAAATCTCGCCAAATGGATAAAAATGATGCTAAATCAATGAAAATGACGACTAATTGTCGAAAATTCAATATCTTGGAATGAATATTAGTATCAACTATAAGAAAAACCTATTTTTTTACTGTAAAAGTAGTAAATTAATTACATTATATAAGGAAAGTCATGTGTTGCCCACATCAGATTTTTTTTTTCTAGGACGTCATTTGAATTAATTTCAGTTGTTTTCGATGAAGTTTTCAAATATAATAAATTATCGTAGTGTTATGATAATTCTAAAACTATTACCGAGGAATGTATAACATTTTAGAGATGTTTAAACCAGGCAATTTATATTTCAATGCCGTCATTTGAATGAAGTTCATTTTTTTCGATGAAGGTTTTAAGTTTTCAAATATAATAAATTAATGCAGTATTGTGATAATTTTCAAAATATTACCGAGGAATGTATTGCATTTTAGACTTGTTTAAATAAAATTGCATTGAAGTTGGAAAGTGTTTCATAATCAATGCTTTAAGCATGATTGATCTTTCTTGTTAACACTTTACAACAGTTGAAAAGTGTTTATGACTTTGTTCATTCTGTCTGTCTGTCTGTCTGTCCGTTCGCACGATAATTGCCGTGAAAATGACTTTATCAAAATGAAATTTTAGTATGTTGTTCAGACGGTCTGTGGGGCATATGGGAATAAAAATGAATAATATCACACAATTAGTTTTGGATTGAACCCGGGTTGAAAAAATGAAATATATTGAATCTTATGGGACCTAATTTTTCAAACATTTTTTAAGCAAATATAAAATTCCCAGATTGCTTCGAAAGTTTTAAAAAATATTCAAATTATCCTGTATAAAATATGAAAAAAGAATCAGCAACAATATGTTCGGTAGTTTTTTAAATAAAAAATAAAATAATTGCACCTATATTGTATGAAAAGATCACATGACCCACTTCAAAATGAAATATGACGTCCATCTTGTGTCAAAATCGGGATTTTTAAGGTTATTTTTAATTTACATTTAGTGTTGCATCTCTCCTAAAATCGCTTTATTTTTTATTTTGTTTTGTGCATCTATATACTGCGCCAACGCAATTACAATGTTTTGGAGTTTAAATGATCATCAGACTTTGATCATTTCGACAAGAGCCTAACTTTCACGTATGGAGAATGTAAACACATCAAGCTGTAAGTTGAGTTGCATAAGAATTGCTGAATTTCTTTATCGCAATGTTATTTACCTCTGGAGTCTGCAATATAACTGATATGAATGAAACATTCATTGATTTTACATAGAGACGCAGACGATTTTATTGCAGACTTTTTCAATGAAGTTTTAAGCATGGAGTTAGAAAGTAATTTTACCTCCGAGGTTTTACGATTTTGACAAAAATAAATTATAGTAGTAGTGTGATAATTTTAAAAATATCGCCGCTAAATGGAAAGAATAGCAAAAGTTTATGAATGAAGTATTCACTGCTTTCATTTATAGAGCCAGGTAATTTATATTTCAATGACGTTATTTGAATAACGTCCATTTGATTTCGCTAAAGTTTTCAAATATAACAAAGTATTGTAGTATTGTGATAATTTCAAAAATATCACCGCTGAATGTATCGCATTTTAGATATGCTTAAATAAAATTGCATTTCAGTTGGAAAGCGGTTCATAATCAATGTTTTATGCATGATTGATATTTCTTATTTATATTTAGTGTTGTATTCGTCCTAAAACCGCTTTATTTTTGTTTAATTTATGTGCATATATATTCTGAAACAACGCAATTACAATATATTTGAGTTTAAATAATCATCAAACTTTGATTATTTTTGCAACGAAGACTAATTTTCACTTAAGTAGAATGCAAACACATCAATCTGTAATATGAGTTGTAAAGAATTGCTGAATTTCTTTAACGTAAAATTATTTAGCTCTGCAATCTGCAATGTAGCTGATATGAATGAAACATTCATTGATTTTACATAGAGAAGCAGACGATTTTATTGCAGAAAAATTGAATGCAGCGTTAAGCATAGAGTTAAATTACTTTTACCTCCATGGTTTTAAGATTTTAAGTAAAATAAGTTATTGTAGTATTGTAATGAATGAGAGGAATGGAGTAAAAGTGGATGAATGAAGTATTTACTGCTTTTACACAGAGAGTCAGGCGATTAATATTTCAATGACGTCATTTGAATAAAGTTCAATTTTTTAGATGTTGTTTAAGTTTCCAAATAAAATAAATTAATGTAGTATTGTGATAATTTTAAAAATATTTCCGCTGAAAGTATTGCATTTTAGAGATGTTTAAATAAAATGGCATTGCAGTTGGAAAGTGCTTCATAATCAATGATTTATGCCTGATTGATCTTTCTTGTTTTTATATACATGCTTCACCTATTTAAATCGAGAAAAAATTAATAAAGATCGTCTGCCGTATAAGTATAAACACCTTGTAGTTAAAAAAAAATCTGATGTGGGCAGCACATGACTTTCCCTGCAGACTTATATCCACGTCCTATTTATTTTAATTAAATTTATTTCACTTTTAATTCAATTTTAGTTCTCATTCGGCAACCGGACTTATTTTCAAAGGCGTCTTAGAGAAAATACGAAAAACTAAAATATCTCGAGAACGGCTAGACCTAATGTAATGGGGTTGGTCTTATTCTTTTCTTCGCTAAAAATTACGTATTAAACAAGTATTTAATGGATATATTTGAGCATAAGTAGTTCTTTAATTTAAATTTTGACGATTTTTGCGGGCCATTTTGCAAAAAAAGGCAGGTTATTTTTTTCCGAATCATACCAAAATCTAATCAGCATCAGGGTGACCCACAAGTGACTTACCTACCAAATTTTATGAAATTCGGTCCATCAGTTGTTTAGTTAGAGTGGATACAAAATCTGCACAGACAGACAGACAGCCGGACAGACACACAGACAGACAGACAGACAGAGAGACAGACACACTTGCACACACACAGACGTCACGCTAAAAATATTTTTTTCGTATTCTAGAGGTCTCGAAACGTGTAGATCCGTCGAAAACTCGAGTTGCGATTTTCGACATGATTAAAATACTTTCCCTACACATTACCATGTATTGCAGGGAAAGTAAAAAGGAGATAAAACTCCTATCAATGAAAGCGTGACGGTAAGAGTAAGGAGTTAAAACTTCATATTCGGAAAATTCCACTATCGGTTGAAACAACAATTCAGGTGGAGCAGAGATAAGAATTGTTGTCTTGCATTACGTGCAAGTCTATGGAGAAAGACTTAAATTATTTATTTAACCTGTTAATTTTGTAAAAATAAATTATTAGTGCAATACAAAAAAATATGATGTGGGCAACACATGACTTTCCTTATATAATGGAATGAATTTACTAATTTTACAGTAAAAAAATAGGTTTTTCTTGTAGTAGATATTTATATTCTTTCCAAGATATTTGACGTTCGTCAATTAGTCGTCATTTTCATTGATTTAGCGTCAATTTTATCCATTTGGCAAAATTTTCGTTAATTTGGCAGATTTAAAAAAATCGCCAATTTGGCGATATTCCGGCAAATTCGTCGCCAAAATCTCGCTAAATGCTATAAATGGAGAAATAAGTTATTCTTATAGCAGATAAAT
The DNA here is from genome assembly GCA_951213105.1 of Amaurobius ferox. Taxonomy (NCBI): domain Eukaryota; kingdom Metazoa; phylum Arthropoda; class Arachnida; order Araneae; family Amaurobiidae; genus Amaurobius; species Amaurobius ferox. The sequence goes on from OX578140.1 coordinate 105,151,352, forward strand.
GATTATTGTTGTTCAAATACAAAAGTAGTACTCAAAGAATCTTTTTTCATGAATGGAACGAGCAAGATCCACGAGAATGATGTCACCAAATTTATCGCATGATATTACATATGAAAAGTGAACATGTTTCTAAACAGTTAATATATATATTTTATAATTTATGGGATTTTTTTATAAATTTATTTGAAAGATGTGTAATATCTCGAGAACGGTTCATGCTAGCGTTCTAAAGGTTATGTCAATCGTTTTCTAAGGAAATTTGACATAGGAAATATCAATTTGCGTAACTTTATTAAAGGTTTTGAATTTTTGATGATTTTTTCAAAATTTCACTCGAAAATTTAGGAGGGTTTTGAACATTTGATTGCTTATAAAAACAATAGGAATTCCAGTGTTTACGGATTGTAAGTTTTGGACCGAATTTCGTTCGAATCGCTCCATTCGTTCGTAAGATATTGTCTCCACAGACTCACTGACACACACACACACACACACACACATACTTTCACACACACACACTCATATATATACTTTCACACACACACACACACACACACACACACACACACAGACATCATTTCAAAAATGTTCGATTTGTGATCAGGAATGCTTGAAACGTGCTCTCCCGTCGAAAACTCGAATTCGAATTTTCGACCCCGTCACAATACTTTCCTTATACATTATTGTATATAAGGAAAGTAAAAATTGAAAAATCTGTATTGTTGGTTCAAATGCTCACAATTATAGTATGTTTAAAGGGCTAGAAAATATCATTCGATTGATACCAAGGATACCATTTAAAAGCAATAGGCTTTCAGTATTCAAGGATTATGATTTTTGTACCAAATTTCATTCGAATCGCTCCATTTGTTCGTGAGATATCGTCTGCACAGATTCACTGACACACCCCCCCCCCCACACACACACAAACATCACCTCAAAAATGTTTGATTCGTGAGCAGGCATGCTTGAAACGTGCTCTCCCGTCGAAAACTCGAATTCGAATTTTCGACCCTGTCACATTACTTCCCTTATACATTATGTATATAAGGAAAGTAATAATTAAAAAATCTGATGTGAGCAACACATGACTTTCCTTATATAATGCACTGAATTTACTACATTTACAATTAAAAAAAATGTTATTCTTATAGTAGATACTTATATTCTTTCCAAGATATTGAATTTTCTTCAATTAGTCGTCATTTTCACTGATTTAGCGTCTTTTCTATCATTTTGGCAAGATTTTCGTTAATTTGGCACAATTTAAAAAACTCGCCAAGTTGGCGGCATTCCGCCCAATTCGTCGCCAAAATCTTTCCAAGCGTTATGGACGGAGAAATAAGTTATTCTTACAGCTGTTAAATGACTATTGGCTTTCAAATACAAAAGTATTACTCAAAGTATCTTTTTTCATGAATGGAACGAGCTAGATCCACGAGAATGATGTCACCCAATTTATCGCATGACATTACATATGAAAAGTGAACATGTTTTGCAATAGGAAATATTTTTATTTTATTTTATATAACGTTTGATAATTTTTTTGAGAAATGTGCAGTATCTCGAGAACGGTTCATGTTAGCGTTCTAAAATTTATGTCAATCGTTTTCTAATGAAAAATTACATAAGAAATGTCTATTTACGTAACTTTATTAGCGGTTTCGATTTTTTGACGATTTTTTCAAAATTTCACTCGAAAATTTAGGGGGTTCTGAACATACGATTGTGTATAAAACAATAGGCTTCCAGTGTTTACGGATTGCGATTTTGTACCAAATTTCGTTCGAATCGGTCCATTCGGTCGTCAGTTATCGTCTCCACAGTCTAACTGATACAGACACACACACACACACATACACACACACCCACAGGCACACACATACACACCCACACACATACACACCCACACACCCACACACCCACCCACACACACGCACACACACAGACATTATTTCAAAAATGTTTGATTCGTGATCAGGGGTGCTTGAAACGTGCTCTCCCGTTGAAAACTCGAATTCGAATTTTTGAACCCGTCACAATACTTTCCTTATACATTATGTATATAAGGAAAGTAATAAGAACGCGCTACTTTTATCAAATATGTTTGCTAATAGATAGTAGTAGAGGTCTATCTAAAAGAAGGACCGATTGCCCTCTCGGGAGAAAACGATTAAAATTATCAATAGTTCTCTGGATTAAAATAAATTATAATTAATCAATGAATGGGCTGAGGAAAATATTTTTATTCTGCTGCAGTTTGTGATATGTTAAGGAACTGCTGCTAAATGTTAAACTTGTCGAGTTTCATGTCAATTTTTTATATTGCATAATGTAAAAATCAGGGAAGTTTAAAACTTAACGATATGAACATAATAATTTAAAAATTCCCTCAAAATGCGTCCATTAATCGTATAACATTCGTTCAAAATTTGTTTCAAAAATAATTTCTCGACCTTTTTGAGGGGGGTGGGGTCAAGATGGAAAGTCTGTGTTAATATTTTAAGGCATTAAAGAATGGATCTATGTAAATATCGACCAAAGTCATTGTTAATCGGGTTAAAACACAAAATAACTAAAATTCTAATTAAAAAAAAACAAAAATCAATCATGCTTAAAGCATTGATTATGAAACAATTTCCAACTTCAATGCAATTTTATTTAAACAAGTCTAAAATGCAATACATTCCTCGATAATATTTTGAAACTTATCACAATACTGCATTAATTTATTATATTTGAAAACTTAAACCTTCATCGAAAAAAATGAACTTCATTTAAATGAAGGCATTGAAATATACATTACTTGGTTTAAACATCTCTAAAATGCGATACATTCCACGGTAATATTTTTAAAACGATCATTATACTATGATAATTTATTATATTTAAAAACTTCATCGAAAACAACTGAAATTCATTCAAATGACGTCATAGAAAAAATAACAAGCCTGGCTCTCTCTGTAAAAGCAGCATTTCATTCATTAACAGTTTCCCATTCATCACAATACTCTAATAATTTATTTTATTTAAAAATTAAGACCATGGAGCTACAAGTAATTAAACTCTATGCTTAAAACTTCATCGAATGAAATCGTCCTTCTCTCTGTAAAATCAATGAATATTTCATTCATATCAACTATGCAGACTCCATGAGCTGAATAATTTTGTGTTAAGGAAATGCAGCAATTGTAATACAACTCATTCTACATATTTTGCTGTTTACATTTTACATAAGTGAAAAATGGGCTTCGTTGTAGAAATAATCAAATTTGGATGATCCTTTAAACTCAAATATATTGCAATTGCGTTGTTTCAGTATGTAGATTCGCAGAATTTAAGCAAAAATAAAGTGGTATTAGGACGGATACAGGACTCAATATTAATTAAAAAGAACTTTAAAAATCACGATTTTGAGGCAAGATGGATGCCATATATCATTTTGAAGTGGGTCACGTGATCTTTTTATGTCATGGTCACGTGATCGCTTCATATAAGAGGTGTAACTATTACTTTAATTTTTATTTAAAAAACCACTGAATATATTTCGCTGATTTTTTTTTATATCTTTTATGGAACAATTTGAATATTACCTAAAATTTTCGAATGGTATTCATTTATATTTCCATAGGTCCTACAGACCGTCTGAACAACATACTGAAATTTCATTTAATTAAGTCATTTTTACGGCAGTAAATCTTGCTAAGGGAGAGACAGACAGACAGACAGACAGAATGAACAAAGTTATAAACACTTTTCAACTTTGTTGTAAAGTGTTAAAAAGAAAAGAAAAGAAAAAAGAACGACGAGGTGCACCTATTCGGGTCTTTAAGTATCTGTGCACCAAGTTACGTAGCCGTACGACGCTTAGATTTCCCGCTGCAGACTGCACACACACACACACACACTGAGATAAATGGATGATTCTATGTATATGTATTAATTACATGCTGCGTTTATACGCAGTGTTTGGTAATAACAGGAATGAAATCAACCCCATTACTCGAAGAAAAACTCTTCTTTTATTTATTCTTTTAATTTTGACAATGAGGACCATTTTAAAGTGGACCTTGTTCGTGAGATATCGAAGGAATACTTTCAGACATTCAAATTGGATGTACTTTCAAATATGTATCTATTTCAAGTGTTATTTTAAGCGATAAAACATAAATTGCTGTATTCAGAGTTCTAGGAAAATCCTTAAGAACCCAAACAACTTTATAAAGAACAGAGCATGAGTATATATACTTTTGGGCTGTCTACAAAAAAATGACTATGCATGATCGAATAAAAGCTATTGCAGTGGAGAATTTAAAACAGTTAGGTTAACGGATGTGCCAATAAATCAAAATAGAAGGAAAACGTCAATTTCAAAGTTGTGGAGTACTGTTTAATTATATAACACACTATGTCTATATGTGAATTGCTGTTATATCCAGGAATGATAAAATAACACCTACGTACGCGAAGAGTTATCATTTTTAACACTTTACAACTAAGTTGAAAAGCGTTTATGACTTTGTTCATTCTGTCTGTCAGTCTGCCTGTCCTTTAGCACGATAACTGCCGTAAAAATGACTTTTAGTTTGAAAATGAAATTTTAGTATGTTGTTCAGACGGTCTGTGAGACCTATGGGAATATAAATGAATAATATCACTCAATTAGTTTTGGATTGAACCCGGGTTGAAAAAATGAAATACATACATTGAACCTCATGGGACATAATTTTTCAAACATTTTTAAAGCGGATTTAAAATTCACAAATTGCTTCGAATGTTTATGGAAATATTCAAATTATCCCATAAAATGTATAGAAAAAAATTCAGCGAAATATATTTAGTAGATTTTCTAATAAAAATTAAAATAATAATTACACCTTTTATATGAAGCGATCACGTGACCATTATATGAAGAGATCACGTGACCCACTTCAAAATGCAATATAGCTGATATGAATGAAATATTCATTGATTTTACAGAGAGAAGGACGATTCTTTCGATGAAGTTTTAAGCATAGAGTTTAATCACTTGTACCTCCATGGTCTTCAGTTTTTAAATAAAATAAATTATTATAGTATTATGATGAATGAAATGAATGGAAAAAGTGTATAACTGAAATGATGCTTTTATAGAGAGAGTCAGGCGTGTTATATTTCGATGACGTCATATGAATAAATTTCATTTGTTTTCGATGAAGTTTTTAAATATAATAAATTATTGTAGTATTATGATAATTTTAAAAATATTACCGAGGAATGTTTTGCATTTTAGAGATGTTTAAACCAGGCTATTTATATTTCAATGCCGCCATTTGAATGAAGTTCATTTTTTTCGATGAAGTTTTAAGTTATCAAATATAATAAATTAATGTAGTATTGTGATAATTTTTAAAATATTGCCGAAGAATGTATCGCATTTTGGAGATGATTAAATAACATTCCATTGCAGTTGGAAAGTGTTTCATAATCAATGCTTTATTCATGATTGCTTTTTCTTGTTTTTTAATGCATATATATTGGAAACCAGTATGGAGCTACACAAGACAACGTTAGGAGGAATGATCCCACCTTATTATAGGGGGACAGGGGATATATCGCTCCACTTTAGAGATAGAGAAAAAGTCAATTACAAAGTTGTAGAACATTGCCAAATTAGTATAAAAATGCGTTTGTCCATCAGAAAATATTGAAAATAATTCTGAAAATTAGGGAATAGACTCTAAATCATCCCATATAAAACAACATTAAAGTATTCACACGATTAATATGGCTTATAATGGGACACCCTATGCGTATAATCTTTTGGCCGAACTGGTATTCCGATTACATTTCCCCATAATAAGGAATATTTTGCAATATTCTTCACTTCACTTCTAAATATAGTAATCATGGCTCATAAAATCGAAATAAAAAGTGACAAACATATAGTATAATGATACAATATTGCAAATGGAATGTTTTTTAAACCTCATATTAGTTTACTTATTTTTCTGACTCTGATTACGATGGTGTTTACTGATAAATCGTCTGTCAAATAAAACAGTATTTAAACTAAATTTATTGAATCATTTGCTATACAGCTGTCGCCAGACAAATTTGCATTTTAAAGAATCGAATGTGTTTAAAAATATTGTTTTGGATAATTATTTTCCGCCTTTTCTCACTTTTATTAGATTGAGCAGTATCACGGCCGGTTGTCGGGCATTAATAAGTTATTATCGAGCATCATATAGATGATTATAACCTGTACATTCAAAGACTTGTCGGTATGAAATTCTTGGAGTGATTAAGGATTTTCCTGCATACCTCGCATGAAGAAAGAAAAAGAATAAATTTAAGTTCTCAGGAAAAATCATGTGCTGCCTACATCAGACGTTTTCAATACTATCCAACATAGTTGTAAAGTGTTTATGGCTTTGGCCATTCTGTCCGTCTGTATTCGTTCGTACGGTAATTGCCAAAAAACTAACTTGATCAAAATGCAATTTTAGTATCTTTCTGAGACGGTTAGTCGGGCATATGGGAATGTAAAAGAATATTATTACCCGATTAGTTTGGAATTGTAATCCGGGTTGAAAAAATGAAATACATTGAATCCTATGGGACTTAATTTTTCAAACATTTTTTAAGCGGAGTTAAAATTCACAAATTGCTGTGAAAATGTTAGGAAATATTCAAATTGTTATGTAAAATGTGTAAAAAAAAATTCATCACATTATGTTAAGTAATTTTTTAAATAAAAATTGAAATAATAATTACACACATATTATATGAAGAGATCACGTTACCCATTGTAAAAATAAAAAAAAAGAATGAGTTGGTCAACACATGTCCTTCCGTATATAATGCATGAATTTACTCTTTTTACAGTCATAAAATAAGTATAAGATCCACGGTTCTGTGTTTTTAAAGCTGAATTATACATTTGGCGATTATCTGGATGACAACATGTAATATTATTTCGAAGTACCCAACTAACTTATATTTTACACATCTCTAAATTAACAACTGTCAATATTGATAGCATCCTAAATAAGCGATATAGTCCATATATTAAAATATTTTAATAATTAATTCATCAATTAGGCGTCAATTTTGCAATTTTGACGAAATTTTGGTCACTCAGGGACGAGATATCGCTAAGTTGGTTTCGATACTTTGCTAGATTATTAGATAAGTTTGCCAAATACAGCAGTAAGAATTATAGACAAACTGAGAGTAGAGCATTTCCAATATACTAAAATGTATGCGCGTGATAAGACGGCAATCAGAATTTGCGAAACATTATCACTCATTTGGCGTCATTTTTATCAATTTGGCGACATTTTTGTTACATTGGTAACATTTGAAAAAATCGACAAGTTGGTGAGCTCCTGCTAAATTTCTCGCTAAGCGTTACGGATGGACTAATGGAGAAATGGGTTATTTTTATAGCCTAATCTGATGTTCGTTCCAAGATATTGAACTTTCATGAATTAGTCGTCGTCATTTCATTGATTCAGATCCAGTTTCATCAATTTGATGAATGTTTATCAATTGGGGGACATTTTCGTCAATTTGGCAACATTTAAAAAATCACTAAAATGGAGATTTACCGCAAAATTCTTCACCAAAATTTTATCCAAATATTACGGACGGAAAAATAGGTTATTCTTATAGTACTCGTAGATTCTCATATTCTTTCCAAGATATTGAATTTTCGTCAATTACTCGACATTTTTATTGATTTATCGTTATTTTTATCAATTTGGCAACATTCTCGTTAATTTGGCAATATTTAATAAAAGTCGCCAAATCGGTAGCATTCCGCCAAATTTGTTGACAAATTCTCGCCATGCGTTATGGAAGGAGATATAAGTCATACTTATAGCAGATAAATGACTATTGGCATCCAATTACAAAAGCATTACTCAAATTATCTTTTCTCATGAATAAAACGAGCTAGATCCTCGAGAATGATGTCACCAAATTCATCGCATGATATTACACATGAAAAGTGAACATATTTCACAATAGTTAATATTTTTTTATTTTATGTGACTTTTTGATAAATTTATCTGAAAAATGTTCAGTTCCTCGAGAATGTTTCACGCTAGCATTCTAAAGTCTGTGTTAATCGTTTTCTAATGAAAAATTTCATAAGAAATGACTATTTCCGTAACTTTATTAAAGTATTTGATATTTTGATGATTTTTTTAAAATTTCACTCAAAAATTTAGTGGGGTCTTGAACATTCGATTACGTTTAAAAACAATAGGCTTTCAGTATTCGTGGATTGTAATTTTTGTACAAAATTTTGTTCGAATCGCTCCATTTGTTCATCAGATATCGTCTCCACAGACTTACTGACACACACACACATATATCACCCCAAAAACGCTTGATTCGTGTTCAGGGATGATAGACTCTCCCTTCGAACACTCATTCGAATTTTTGATCCCGTCAGAATACTTTCCTATACTGTATACTATGTATATAAGGAAAGTAATATGCATTCATTTTATATCTAAATTCTGTGTCTACGTAAGTACAATATTTTTGATTTTAAATGATCACTAAACTTTGATTATTTCTACAACGAAGTCTAATTTTAACGTATGCAGAATGTAAATAAATCAAGCGATTGGAAGATGAGTTGCATAAGAATTGCTGAATTTTTTTGAAGCAAAATTATTTAGCTCAGGAGTTTAGAATATAAGTGATATGAATGACATATTCATTGATTTTACACAGAGAAGCAGACGATTTTACAGCATTGTCTTTTTTGATACAGTTTTAAATTACAGCGAAATAAATTATTGTAGTACTGTGATAATTTAAAATATATCAGTGCTGAATGTATCGCATTTTAGAGATGTTTAAATAAAATTGCATTTCAGTTGGAAAGTGTTTCATAATCAATGCTTTGTGCATGATTAATCTTTCTTGTTTATTTCTTAAGTATGATAAATAAAGGAATAAATAATGCTCCTTCATAATTTAAATGCGCTTAAAATACGTTTGTTAAGATTATTCTTAACAAAGTTTAAAGTTCAGTAATTTTAAAACAATGTCGTGTGAGAAATAAATGGTTTTTACTTGTTGATAATTTAGTGTTTCTGAATAATGTTTCACGTCTTCTTAATGTCTGTTAAGGGTTAGGGAAAGAGTGAATATTTGACATGGAAAGAAATAGAAGCTATTACTTATCATCAAGAAAGGGAAAATGGTAAATGTCATGGGAATATTAATTCATATGGTTTTATGGTGTCTCTGTAAAACCATATGGTAGAAAATGCTTATTTTAAAAATTAAAATACTGTAAAGCATTTCTTTATTCATAATTTTTACTTTCCTTGCAATGCATAGTAATGTATAGGGAAAGTATTGGAATCATGCCGAAAATGACAAGTCGAGTTTTCGACGGATCTACACGTTTCGAGACTTCTAGAATATGAAAAAACTATTTTTAGCGTGACGTCTGTGTGTGTGTCTGTCTGTGTGTCTGTCTGTCTGTCTGAGCAGATCTTTTATCCACTCTAACTAAAAAACTAATGGACCGAATTTCATAAAATTTAGTAGGTAAGTCACTTGTGGGCGAATCTGGTGCTGATTAGTCTTGGGTACGATTCGGGATAAAAGAACCCGCCCTTTTTTGCGAAACGGCCGGCAAAAGCTTGTATCCACTTTAGCTGAAAAACTAATGGACCAAATTTCACAAAATTCGGTAGATAAGTCGCTTGTGGGTCACCTTGGTGCTGATTAGATTTTGGTATGATTCGAAAAAAATAACCTGCGTTTTTTTTTTTTGCAAAATGGCTCTTCAAAAATCGCCAAAATCTAAAATAGAAAACTACGTATGCTCAAATATATCCATTAAATGCTTGTTTAATACGTAATTTTTAACGAAGAAAAGAATAAGATCAACCTCATTACACTAGGACTAGCCGTTCTCGAGATATTTTAGTTTTTTCGTATTTTCTCTATGCCACCTTTGAAAATAAGTCCAGTTACTAAATGAGAACGAAAATTGAATTAAAAGTGAATTTAATTTAATTAAAATAAAGAAAACGTGGATATAAGTCTGCAGGGAAAGTCATGTACTGCCCTCATAAGATTTTTTTTACTATTGTCATTGAGGATTGGATATGTACGTCGGCGTTAGCCGGGATTTAAGATGCAAACATTTTTCATTTTTATTTTTATTTATTTATTGAAGAAAAATGCAAGCCACAGGACAAAGTCCCAGTAACAGTATGTAAGACAAAATACAGTACAGAATATACAGATTAAAATACAATAAAATACATTAAAATGCAAACTGTTGACAACAAATGATCTTTAAAAGCACTTGCATACGAATGAATACATTAAAATATAAAATATTTACAATAAATGATTTTTGAAAGCAATATCCGATGAATTATCGGAGAAGTTATTGTGAAGTTTGCAAATGATTATCGATTAAAATCAGAACGGAACTCACAGCGAAATCTCGAACACCAAAGAATGCTTTAGCAATACCCCCCGTTTCTAATAACAACCACAACAGCCATAAAAAAACCCGTTGCGTCACTGCTATTAGGGTGAAAAAGCTGTCAAAATATCTCATAGGCCGCCTATTTCGTGGGATTACATGTTCAGTACTTGAAAATTTGCTTCAAAAATTTTTGAAAGATAATTTTTCGATCTTTTTGGTGATGTTAAGATTGAAACTCCGTAATAATATTTTCGGTCGCTAAGGAACCAATTAGCGTGAAAATCGCCCAAAATCGTGCTATAACACAAAATAACTAAAACACTAATTCAAATTTCTAAAACACTCTCCGAGGCGAATAATTGCAGGTCTTGAAGTACTTGTGTACTAAATTTCAAAGCTGTGCAATGCGTAGATTTTCCGCCATAGACGACGCACCTACACACAAACAGAGAGAGACAGATATTTTACTTTATTATTATATTAAAATATTTGTTACATTACGAGTAAAACGTAACATTGCAAGTAAAATTAATAGCCTATTCCATATAAAACGAGCTCGTATATGAGGAAAAATACGTTATTACAATATTTGGAAGTATTACTTCACATGACGGATAGGGGAAGGTGGGTACGGTCCCTGTGGATGCCTCAGGTTCTGGTCTAAATTGGGTGGCTCTTCCCGGCCGTCCAAACAGTTACCTTACACGTTTCTGGTGGATCGGACGATCTGGGTCTCAACAACAACAACATTATGACGGGTAGGGCGCGGTAGACCCAGTGGTTAGCGCGCGGGAATTGCACTCGGCAGACCCGGGTTCGATTCCCTCCGCTACCAAAACTGCCGCCGTGTTCACGCGGAGTATGATCACGTTAAACATGTGGACCCGTAAGTCCTTCCGAGAGTTTGGTGGTAGGGGAAGGAGGGTACGGTCCCTGTGGATGGCTCCCCCCTGGGTTCCGGACTAAATTGGGTGGCTCTTCCCGGTCTTCCAAACAGTTACCTTACACCTTTCTGTTACCGGCCGTCCAAATAGATGCTCAAGTCCTTGGTGACGAGTCGGACGGTCTGGGTCTTCAACACCTTTCTGGTAGCACCGCGTGTTGTTGGCTCTTTTCGGGCGCGGCAGCCCAGTGGTTAGCGCGCGATTCTCGCCGCTGCCAGAACTGCCGCCGTGTTCATGCGGAGTACGATCACGTTAAACATGTGGGTCCGTAAGTCCTTCCGAGAGGTTGGTGGTAGGGGAAGGAGGGTGCGGTCCCTGTGGATGCCTCCCCCACTGGGTTCCGGTCTAAATTGGGTGGCACTTCCCGGCCGTCCAAACAGTTACCTTACACCTTTCTGGTAGGTCGGACGGTCTGGGTCTCAACAACAACACCTTTCTGGTAGGTCGTACGATCTGGGTCTCAACAACAACAACATTATGACGGGAAATTTCCAGTAGCAGTGTTCTAACCGTATTGTTTACTAGAACTTATATCAGTCGTTGCACAGGATGTAAGATGCAAAACTATGATTAACAATGCAATGCAACTAACAACAAATTCTGAGAATTAAAAACGCCCTTGCTTAGAATAAATACAAAGAAAACCTGCTTCGCGGGCACACAAGGCTATGTCACCGCGACTGCAAGAAATTAATATGCCCTAAATGTACGCCTAAACACGACTTTATCCACTGCAGTTCAGAATAGAATAAAATAAATCTAGAATTATTGATAAAAAATATCATGAGAGGTTAACTCGTGGGCTGAATTAGCCTAACAGGGATGTGAGAATTGCGATGAAAATTGGAATGAAAATTACACGTTTCCCAGATTAATAGGAGCTGAAATAGATGAAACCGTAACTTAATGGGGCAGCGATTGCGCTAAATAACAGAGGTACTAACTTAGATGCTCAAGAATAATTGGCTTCAGAAAACTACTGAATTATGAAATTTTGCATCTCAAAAATTTTGCATTGCATATTTTAAAAATTGTATCACACATTTTTTTTTAATATAGAGCATATTTTAAATTCAGTATTTTATTTAAATGCAACTGCGGGTATTTTGGTAAGTCAGTATATTAGTATAAATCGGCTTAAAGAAAATACCAGGAAACAATTTATCGAAAAATAAACAAACGCTCCTGATTGTGCTCTATTGTGATAAATGGGGAGTTTGGTAGCTGCATAAATTAAAACCTTTAAGACAGCGTAGTAAATTTTAAAACTTTTAGGGCACTGAAAAAGAAATTCAAATTCTTAGGACACTTAAATAAAATAAAAACTTTTAGGACACTGAAGGAGAAATAAAAACTTTTAGGACAGCGTAGCAGAAATTAAAACTTTTAAGACACCGTGGTCAAAATGAAAATTTTTAGAACACCGTAGTAAAAATTTAAACTTTTAAGATCCAGACATTCGGTTCTCGTAAAGTTCATGAGAAGCTCTATGTTTTGATGACTCATAAATTGCAGTCGTAGTATATTCGACGGTACAAGTTTAGAATGGGTTGTAAGTTAAAAATCTTACCTCTGGTGTCGTTTGGGGTCTTGTTGTTTTGTTGCTGTTGCTGCTGCTGTTGGTTGCTGTTGTCCGGTTCCGGCGGTGGAGGGATGCGGCGGGGACTTCCGTCGACCATCATCCCGCTGCCAACGCACTCCACGGAATCCTAGGAAAACGCAGACAAAATATTTTAAAATATATTTTATAAATATGTATGCATACATGACATTTTAAAACATGTTGCTATAACAGATTATAAAATAAATGACAACTAATTAAGTAGTCGCGTACGGCATATTGCCTTTGCAAGTTTTAACGAAAGAAATCCGTTCATATTATTATAAAATATTTTGCAGCATTTTATATTATTCCATAAAAAATACATATTTTTGGTTAATTTGTACGATGCAAAATAAGAATTTTTATGCACAGTCAATATTATTAACATGTGTAATAAATTAGTGTCAATGGTACATAAAATAAAAATATTTTCACGACCTCTAAATCCCCACAATACTCGTATATGTTACTGTCAGTGTCTCTCTGCACTTTTAATAATGAAAAACACTTGGTGCACAATACATGTCACTCCATTTGCAAATCTACCTTTACTTCATGTTACAGACAAAGTACGCTATTTTAAATGTAAAATCAATTTTCTCTTGTTAACTTATTTACTTTCTCTATATAAAAAACAAACAGACATTATTCTACATTATATATGTACCAGATATTAAGCCTGCCATTTCATAGGGTACATAAAGTTCTGTACAGGAGTGTACATAACTCTACATACTCTTCCTATCAACACTATTATTTACTATACGCCCCCTTACAAAATATAATTTCTATACTACCCCTAACAAATTGTAGAATTGTAGATACTTTACAACTCACAACTGCCCTCCAAGAAGACGTAAATTTTCAACTACCCTTAATATGATGCAAATACAATCCCCTAGGAAGGCGAAAATAGTCAATAGACGTGTACACACACACACACACACACACACACACACACACACACACATATATATATATATATATATATGTGCTTATGTGTATATATATATATATATATATATATGGATGGATTCAAATGATTAAGAAATGGAAGAAGTACAAAATGAAAATGGGGATGCTTACAGGGAAGTCGAACGGCCAAGGGGGATTACGACCCCCTTGGCCGGTTCCCTTGTTCCCGGTTGAAGCACGCTTTTAATCCCAGGAAACGTTCTCGGTTGAAGCACGCTTTTAATCCCAGGAAACCTTCCCAGAAACAGACTCGTTTGAAGCAATCCTCCACATACCTTTTGTACTTCTTTCATTTCTTAATCATTTGAATCCATATTTGTGCTTATATTGTATGTGATGCAATGCGCCTTATGATAATATAGCCATTTTTCAGTTTTAATATTCCTTGTAATGGTTATATTTAACTAAACATTTGTATGGTATATATATATATATATATATATATATATATATATATATATATATATATATATATATATATATATATATATATATATATACCTATTATTTTGTTTGCTACTTTCTTAATTAATTTTTGGCTTTATCTAAGTGTTACAATTTATAATTTATTTCCATTATATATTTCGATCATATTTTTAATTCGAAACTATTTTTATTACACACACACACACATATATATACATTAAATTGAAAACTATTTCTTTGTACAGCTTTATATTAAGTGTTCTTTATTCAATTTTAGTCGTTTCTGTGGACGCGTTATGCAGTTAATTTTATTATATAGAAAATAAAAGTGGCTGGTTGTTCTTTTACTGTAAATTTGGCGGTTGCAGCCTATTCTGGCTTGAGCAAATTTTGGAAGAATTTTACAATCGGATATAGTGAGTATAAATTTGTTGGTTTCCAAAGTTGTGACATATTATGGCATGTCATTTTGCTGTCATTGGCGATATCGGTTAATGCATTCTGAGAAGCGCATAATATAATGGATAAGAGCGAAACCGGTCCATGAATGCTGTTATTTGCAATGATAGCGTAGTCCTAATAAAAATACGTTTGAAGTATTCTGAAGTTATTTTGTTAGAAACTCTTTTGCTGAATTTGATATGGAAATTTGTTATAATAACACGTGTGATAAAACAGAGAATATTTGAAATCTTTTATTACGGAAAGTTTATACAACAAAACAACGTTAGTTTCTTACAGCGCTTTACATTTTCAATGCAGACGTTCTTACCGTCCATAAGCCTATTGTATAAATACATTAGGCTCCTTAAATTGCCGTCACGATAAGGCTCTTAAACCAAATAGCGTGCTGACGCCACCTTTCATGTTCTATTACAAAGGATTTTGAGATTGAGTTTGTCAGTTACTTTTGACGATTATGTTTCGTCACATCAAAACTCATGCGTAAGTAGTACAGAAAGGAACGTTTTATACCCGCAGTGATAAAAGATTGTAACGTGTTATAAAAGTGCATATGTGTTATAAATAATCTTAAAGGTAAGCTATATATTTATAGTGTTTTTGTTAGCCATATATTTATAGTGTTATATATAAAACGCTATATAGTTTAAATTGTGCTTTCGATTTTATTTGTCGGAATAAAAATAGAGAACTTAAGTTCAGAATCTTAAAAGATATAAGGTTATTAATATTTATTATTCTTGTAACTTTCTTTAAATATTTAGAGGTTAGCGAAGACTAAAACGTAATAACTTTATAAAGTAACTTACATGAGTAATATTGCATTGAAACATAAGACAAACTACATCTTTTACATTTTTGATTGAAATACATAAAAAATTCTAGAACGTGTATCCAGGTTTAATATGCAAAATTTTGATTAAAATCAAACCGGCGCTCACAGCGAATTCTCGAAAACCAAAGAATGCTTTATCAGTATGTCCTTTTATAACCATAACTACGAAAACAATACCCCACGTTGATGGTACTATAGTTGTTGTTGTTGAGACCCAGACCGTCCGATCTACCAGAAAGGTGTACGGTAACCGTTTGGACGGCCGGGAAGTGCCACCCAATTTAGACCGGAACCCAGTGGGGGAGGCATCCACAGGGACCGTACCCTCCTTCCCCTACCACCATCCTCTCGAAAGGACTTACGGACCCACATGTTTAACGTGATCGTACTCCGCATGAACACGGCTGCAGTTGTGACAGAGTGCAAATCCAGCGCGCAAACCACCGGGCTACCGCGCTCGAAATGTGCTAACAGCACGCGGTGTTCCCAGGTGGTCACCCACCCAAGTACTAACTACGCCCGATGCTGTGTGACTTCGGTGATCTAACGAGAACCGGTGTTTTCAGCACGGTACGGCCGTTGGACCTTGATGGAACCCTGCTAGAATATCTTCTCTATCTCAGAAAATTGGGTCTTCAACATACGAACAGTATATATGTTTTAAAAGTTTACGAAAATTCGTCTATTATTATCACGGATTTTGCGCAACATTTATTTGAAAGAGAATATTTCAATATTTTTTTATGGTGTTAAAGTGGAGCCTTTAATAATATTTCTGGTAGATAAGGAATCGATTTGTGTGGAAACTGCTCAAACTCGTGCTAAATGAAACATAAAATTTCTCAAAAACTAATTCGAATTAAAAAATATCACTAAGGTGCACCACCCCGAGTTCTAAGTACATGTGTACCAAATTTCTTGGGCGTACGCAACACAAACACACAAAAATAAACATACATGTTTTTTTATTATGTAAGATAACAATTTATGTATAAAATTTTTTATTATGTAAGATGACAATTTATGTATAAAATTTTTTATTATGTAAGATAACAATTTATGTATAAAATTTTTTATTATGTACGATAACAATTTATGTATAAAATTTTTTATTATGTAAGATAACAATTTATGTATAAAATTTTTTATTATGTAAGATAACAATTTATGTATAAAATTTTTTATTATGTAAGATAACAATTTATGTATAAAATTTTTTATTATGTAAGATAACAATTTATGTATAAAATTTTTTATTATGTAAGATAACAATTTATGTATAAAATTTTTTATTATGTAGGATAACAATTTATGTATAAAATTTTTTATTATGTAAGATAACAATTTATGTATAAAATTTTTTATTATGTAAGATAACAATTCATGTATAAAATTTTTTATTATGTAAGATAACAATTTATGTATAAAATTTTTTATTATGTAAGATAACAATTTATGTATAAAATTTTTTATTATGTGAGATAACAATTTATGTATAAAATTTTTAA
This sequence comes from Amaurobius ferox, assembly GCA_951213105.1. Classification (NCBI taxonomy): domain Eukaryota; kingdom Metazoa; phylum Arthropoda; class Arachnida; order Araneae; family Amaurobiidae; genus Amaurobius; species Amaurobius ferox. The sequence goes on from OX578140.1 coordinate 105,168,564, forward strand.
TTATGTGAGATAACAATTTATGTATAAAATCTTTCATTATGTAAGATAACAATTTATGTATAAAAATTTTTATTATGTAAGATAACAATTTATGTATAAAATTTTTTATTATGTAAGATAACAATTTATGTATAACATTTTTTATTATGTAATATATTTTCTGCGCGTAACGTAACTGATGAACCTCGTCAAAGGAAGCGATGTTTCGCATTATTTATATCTGCTCACAACTGAAATCGTGACACTATAAAGTTATAGGTGTAGCTTTATGTAAATAAGGCAATACAGCAAGGCGAGATATGCAAATGATCACAGTTTCGTTACGCATAGTGATGTGACACCTTGCCGAGCAGCATAAAAGTGTCAGGTCAAGGAAAAGCGATATCACAGCTAAATTTTAGCGTTATTAGATTCAAGTTGTAAAAATCATCTAAGTACGTCAACGTACCGCATACGTTCAGTTGTTGCCAACGGAACGGCAACAAATCATTGTTTTACGTGAGGGTGGATTGAGACTTCGAAGTATCGCTGAACCATTGGGTCGTGATGTGAGCACACTTTAACTGTGTGTGTTACAGTTCTTGAGAGACAATGAAACGACACGATGATCGGGTAGTGGAGCTTCCAGGTGTACCACACCACGTGAAGATTGTATGCTTCTGAGAAGCTTTGCGTCAGAACCGTTTACCACAGAAACCGTATTACAACGACATTTATCCCACACTACAGGTAACTTGGTTTCGACGCAAACAATCCGAAACCGTTTGCATGACGCAGGTCTCCTAGGTAGGCGAACTTTTCGACACCTACCGTTTCAACGTCTTCACCGGTTACGTCACTTCTAGTGATGTCAAATGAGACTCAGTTGGTCGACAGAATAGCAAAACATTCTGTTCGAGGATGAATCACGATTCTGTTTTGGCATGCCAGATGGCAGTACTCGCGTATGGCGGCGCTTTCAACAACGCCACCAGGAAGCGTTTTCTATAAATCGCCACACAGCCTTCTAAGTGGTACCACGGTTTGGGGTGATATAACATTTGGTGGACGAACACCTTTGATCCACGTTTCTGGTAGTATCACGGCACAACGATACGTCTCTGACATTGGAGACCTGTGGTACAACCATATCTGCCAACTAGGCCTGGACTAACTTTTCAACAGTATAATGCCAGGCCACACACTGCACGGGTAACTATGAATAGTCTACAAGGTTTTGATATCCTGCCCTGACCATCATATTCTCCGAATTTGTTGCCCATTTAACATATCTGGGGCATCATGGGTCGCCGATTAAGAGAACTCCCAATTCTAGTAAATCATATTCAGTTACAAGCCCAATTGCATGCTGTGTGGAATGCCATCCCTCAGCACAACATTGACTTTCTCATTGAGCCTCGTATTCAATCTTGCATAACCGCACGCGGTGGGCTAATTCCATATTGATCTAATGTCAATAAAGTTCCATTTTCCAGGTATTATTTTTTGATCATTTGCACATCTCCATGTTACAATTATATTCTGTAAATTTCATAAGTATACATCAATTTCTGCATGGTGTTGCGATTTCAGTTGTGAGCAGTGTATTTACTAGCAGTATACCCATTCTTCGTACTGAATATATAATATAAAGAAGCTTAAAATTCACAATCATGTGCACATTCCTATAGTATTCTAAATGACATTGTTATTCAAAACATTCTATTACAATATTTAAATTAAAGTTCCTAAAAAGAAGATTAAGAATCTATATTCTCGCTATACAGAATTATCGTCAAGGACATATCTGACGAATAAAACATCCTGGTCTCGTTTGTAAACAAATTTACGAAAAATATGAAATTGATTTACTACATGTCAAAATAGAGGTGCTAAAATGGCATGGAAAGATACACCTGTACTACTTTGTAAATATCATACTATTTGCGAATATTATAAGATATACCAGTGTATTAGTAGAAGATTACCCGTACTATAATATACGAGTTTCAAAAATATTTACCAAAATGAAACAGAAGACGTAATAAATTGAAAACAATAATCACCATAATCTTTAAACATGAAGACCGTAATTGATTCCAATATATACCAAAATATATTCCATTATATATCAATATACCCGTACTACTTATATTCTCATAGATTAGCATATATACCCGTATATTAGTAGAATATTACCAGTACTACATATATGACTTGAAACAATTTTTGCAAAAATAAAACAGATGGCGTAATCAATTGAGAATGTACCTTCAAAGGCTACCCACAAAATTTCATAGAATTCGGTTTAGTCGTTTTCCCATGATGATAAGACAAATATTAATTCTTCTAAAAATTGTATAAGAATCTCGGGTCTCGATATACAAAATTATCTTCACAGGCAGATCTGACGAATAAAGCATACTGGTCCAGTTTGTAAACAAATTTAGAAAAAAACATTTTTTAATTCTCATAAAATGACAGAGATTATCTAAAAAATCGAACTGAATTAAGCAAAATATAGAATTTTCATTGATTCGGTGTCAATTTGATAAATTTAGCGTCATTTTATCAATTTGCTGACATTTTCGTCAGTTAGCGATATTTTAAAAACCGCCAAATTCATTGCTATTGTAGATCTGACAGTCCCACTTGGCGACAAATTGACGAAACATCATCACAATACTCATGACCATTCGCTGGCGATTCAAAATGTCACTAAAGACCGGGCTGGTAACAAAGTCTTTCGCGGCTGCCCGATTATGGTTATGACAACCATCTGGATCAATTCCAGTTCGCCCTGCGGGATGATCCACTAGTGGGCTATCAACCTATTCCGGTAGACGAGCTCTACGATAGTAGATGATGTTCCAACATCTATTGCCTCGGATCTCGTTTCCTGCTATCAGCTCTGATAACTATCCTTACAGAAATAGCAGGAATGCAGATTTCCTGATTACCGTAGAATGCCAGATTTGGGAGCGGCTCGCAGTCGGGGCGAGTTATGCAAAAAATGAGACCCTCTCTTTCTCAAGGAAAATTTAGAATCTGACTTCACCTTTTAGAAAATGAGTCCCTTCACATTTTGAAGAGGAAGGAGCAAAATTGGGGTGGAAGTCACCTCGTTCTCTCATTCGTTATTTCACTTATGTGTGAGGAACGGGTGTTTCTGATTCCGAGCAAATTATTGGGTTGCGCAGTGACGCTAATGTTCTATGCTTCCCAATAGAAATTGATGGCCGGAGGGATTCCCACAGCCGGGAGATCCCGACCGGATCCCGGTGTGAGCTAAAACTTGACATAGGCAATACATTTCGAGAGATTTGTAGTTGCCAAATTGACATTTGCTACGACATATAATTTTCTGAAATTTACAACTTCTGTCTTGTGCCATTCAAAGCATGGTGCCGAACTGGCCCACCATGTTTGTGAGGAGGCATCGTTATAGCAATTTACTTACCGTTTCCATAGCCTACATTAAGTAATTACTACTCTTCCCCCATTCCTTCCGGGGCATGAACAGTATTTGCATTCTGTGGAAATAAATTTTATGCTTCATAACACCATTCCCTAACAAAATGCAATTAATTTCTTTTAGTAAGCACAATTTTATCAATTTCATGATATTTTTATGGATTTAAAAATATATTGATCAATTTTGTGCATTTTAAAAAATCTCTAAATGTGTTACTAAGGACGGATGGACTGACAGACAAATGCTACCGAAACACCATTTCAGTATTCTATTCTAAAAAAATAAATATAATTTCATTGATTTTGCGTCGTTTTTATCGTTTTGGCGACATTTCCGTTAATTTGGCAACGTTAAAGAAAAGTTGCCAAGGTAGCGATATCCCGCCAAATTCGTAGCTCTGAATTTGCAGATCTGAAGAATAAAACATCCTGATTCCGTCTGCATATACTAAGTGAAAACACTAAAATTGTATTAGAAGATATACCCGTTCTACTCTTTTTCTGTTTCAGCAATCGGCTAAATAAGTTTATTGGCTAAACACAAGATATTAGTTTATTAGCTAAACACAATATATGAGCTTGAAATCTCTTTGTCAAAATAAATGAAAGTGATGTACGCAGTCCGCAATTAATATAATTAAAAGAAAAATCAAACGGTTCATTTATAAGATATATTTTTATATCCATTTGTGTATTATTCAAATCGAAAAAAAAATTAACAAACACATTTAATTTAATTACTTTGCTGAGCAACATGATATAAGATAGAAACTAATAATTAAATAACCATTTTGATTTCTTAATACTTTTCATTGTCGAGTAAGAGCCTGTGGAAAATAAACCATGGTGATAGAGTTTTCATTTAAATTCATATTTCAAACAATTCATGTTTTCAGATAGTGACTAATTAGAGCAAAAATCTCCCACCAAACTCAGAGATAAAGTTTTAATTCATTTTCACGTTTTAAACAAATGATTCCCAACCCTTTCGTTTGGAGGAACCAGGGAGTTAGAGAGTAGAACTCCTAGGAAAATGTTTTCGTTTTTCATTAATGTCTCGACAACCCCTGGTCATGGAAACTCGAAATTTAGACTAAATTGGAGGAGGGCAATTTCAAGGCTATCCACAAAATTTTATTAAATTCGGTTCAGCTGTTCTCCCGTGATGATGATGAGACAAACAAATAGACAGACAGACATATTTTCAATTTTATTTATGTAGATTGTAATGCAATCTTTCCAATTTAAATATCATAAAAATGGCATCATGAAAATTTTCAAAACATTTGGTGCACCAGGAAAATATCAAATTATTTAAAATTATCAAGTTAAACTATTAAGCATTCCGACAAACAGCTCTACAGTTTGAATCCTTAGAATGATTTTACTGCCAAAAATTGCAATAAATATAATAATTATATGAAACAAAAATAAATTTGTCTTCATTACAAAGAAGTAATACTACATTTCCCGACCGGAGCATAGTACAGGATATAAACCTGTTACAAAAACCATTCGTTTTCTGAAAAATGAATCACCTGAATTTACTTTGTACATTTTCAATTAGAATATTTTTAATATGAACTCCGGACGGCATTTTCAGACTCTAAAATAGGTCCTTTGAAGGAATTAGAAAGATAAATGTTCAAAGTAGTATAATTTGTTATAAAATCACGTGTAATACATGTACAGAACATTATATTGTGGAATGCTTATACAGCAGAATTTCTTTTGAATTTTTTCAATTAGAATATTTTTATTATGAACTCCAGATCACATATCCACCCTCCAAACTAGGTCACACAACGGAATTAAAAAGACAAATATTCACAGTAGTATCTTTAAAATCCCTGTACATTATCTTTAAGAATCCAAGTTTCGAAAAAGCATTTTTAACAATCTTCTGATTGTGTTTATTATAAGTATATTTAGAATCATACATAATTTTCTGTGGTGTAATTCGCCATTTAAATGTATATATACACTTAGTATATAACCTTAACTGTAAACTGTCAGTTTCAATTACCCTCCAATGTATCCAGAACATGTGATAACTCAATTTATGTTATTTTATTCTTATTCTTTTCATCTTTTAGACATTACATTGCATTCTTATAATATTAATATTACAAGGCATCAAGCTCGTATATTTGATTATTTTGTTTGATTATTTTTGCATTTTTATCTGATCCATTTTCTATATTCTTCTACGTCGGGCCATGTGCATAATTTTTGTAATACAATTTACTTTTATGCACACAGAAACGTAGAAGTTCAGAATTACCGAACAAGGTATGGCCCTTGATAACGTACATGGTTTAGGAAATGCTTTTCACTTTTTTCAATTATATTTATTTTCATGTAAAAAAATTTTAGAAGCCAGAAAGGCCTAGCTCCAAGTGCAATTTTTTCTGTTTGAAACATTTCATCTTATACACTATTCATGCATTTACACCATATATGTTTATGCAGGGAACAAGGAGATTAGTAACTTAAGTACATGCATTACATATATGATTTATAACACTAAAATAAATTTTAATCTTTGGGTGTAGTTAAGGGATTGTATTCTCCAATGTTTCACAACATGAGATTATTTTTTTCAATTGCTTACCTTATATACTGAACAGGGAAAGAGGGGTATTTCATACCTATTTAATACCTGTTTTATTTATAACGTTCTATTTATAATTTTCTCACAAGCTTGTCGTAGACTCAATTTTGATTTCAAATTTTCACTTCAGACGTTTTCACTTTTATTTTCACACTAGCAGCATATCCGTTCTTCGTACGGAGTATATAATATAAAGAAACTTATAATTCGCAATCATGTGCAAATTCTGTTAAAATATTTAATTTATTGCTCATAAAGAGAAGTTTAAGAATATCTGTTCTCACTATGCAGAATTATCTTCACGGGCAGATCTGAAGAATAAAACATCCTGACCCCTTTTGTAAGCAAATTTACAAAAAAAGGAATTGAATCAATATATGCAACCCCGTACTACTTATATTGTCGCAGATTAGAAAATATGCCAGTGTATTAATAGAAGCTTACCCGTATTGCAATATGAGTCTCAAAAATATTTGCCAAAATAAAAAAGATGACGTAATAAATTGAAAGTATCAAAAATCCCCGTAATCTTAATACCAGAAGGTCGTAATTGATTCCAATGTATGCCAATATACCTGTACTACTTATATTCTCGTAGATTAGAAGATATACCCATGAATTTTTAGAAGATTACTCGTACAACGTACTATATATGAGTTTCAACAATTTTCGTCATAATAAAACAATTCCATAATAATTTGAAAATATCAATAATCCCTGAATCAACAGTCCCCGAAAATACCTATAATAATGATGTTTAAATCTGAAGACCGTAATTGATCCAGTCAAAAATGCAATGTCAATGAAATTTATTTTATATACATATTTTTATTATTCAAATCGGAAAAGATTTAATAAAAATCGTATGCCGCATAACATATTGAATCCGTTGCTAAGCGACATGATATCATTTGCTTCAAATAAATTGATAGAAATCATATCATCTGAATAATGCAATCTCCATGGAAGGTTTGGCGACATTTTCGTCAATTTAGCGATAACTTAAAAAATCGCCAAATTTATCGCCAATTGGGACTGTAGAACTGATAGTCCCATTTTGGACAAATTGACGAAACATCATCACAATACTATCTCCTAACAGAACACAATTAATTTCATTTACTAAGCGCGATTTTATCAATTTCATGATATTTTTATGGATTTAAAAATATGTTTACCAATTTGGTGATATTAAAAAAATTCCTTCAATGTGTTACTAAGTAGGATGGATGAATTGACCGACAAATGCTACAGAAACATCATTTCAGTACTCTATTCTAAAAAAACAAATTTAATTTCATTGATTGATTTGGGCCATTTTTATCAATTTGGAGACATTTCCACTAATTTGATAAGTTTAATAAAAGTTACCAAGTTATTTAGAGATATTCCGCTAAATTCGTAGCTCTGAATTTGCAGATCTGAAGAATAAAATATCCTGATCCCTTTTGTATATACTAAATGAAACACTAAAATTGTATTAGAAGATACATACACCCGTTCTACTCTTTTTCTGCTTCAACAATCGGCTAAATGAATTTATTGGGTAAACACAATATATGAGTTTATTAGCTAAACACAATATATGAACTTGAAACCTCTTTGCTTAAATAAATGAAAGTGATGTACGCAGTCCGCAATATATATAATTAAAATAACAATCAAACCGTTCATTTATAAAATATATTTTTGCATCCATTTATTTATTATACAAATAGAAAAAATAATAATACATATTACCAACACATTTAATTTCATTCCATTGCCGAACAACATGATATAAGATAGAATCTTCCTCATAAAATGTGAAATTAAATAGCCATTTTGATTTCTTTATACTCTTCATCGTTGAGTAAAAATTTGTGAAAGATGAACCATGGAGGTAGATTTGTCCATTTAAATTCATGTTTCAAACAATCCATGCTTTCCTATAGTGACTAATTAATGCAAAAATCCTGTACTAAACTCGGAAATAAAGTTTTATTTCAATTTGGCGTTTGAAAGAAACGATTTTCATTCTTTCCGTTTGGATAAACTACGGAGTTGGAGAGTAGATCTCCTAAGAAAAAGTTCCGTTTTTCATTAATATCTCGACAACCCCTGGTCTTAGAAACTCGAAACTTGGACAAAATTTATGGGGGGCTATTTAAAGGATATCCACAAAATTTCATTAAATTGGGTTCAGCCGTTTTTCCGTGATGATGAGACAAACGAAAATTTTGTTTTTTACTAATATCTCGAGAACCACTGGTCGTAAAAACTCAAAACACAGACTAAATTTTAAGTGGAGCTATTTCTAGGCTACCCACAAAATTTCATCAAATTCGGTTCAGCCGTTCTCCCGTGATGATGGGACAAACAGACAGACAGACAGACAGACAGACCGATTTTCATTTTTATTTATATAGATTTGCTTCACAGACCATTTTCAATACATGACTAATCTCTGGCACTTATAATACAAGTAAATTAAAATTCTTAATATATATATATAATATATATATATTGCATATTTATATATATATATATATATATATATATATATATATATATATGTATATTGCATTGACATTCACATTCTTATACTACGCTGTTTAGTTTATCTAACTTTTCATTTATGAACTATTCTATTCCTAATTCCTTTTATATGCTTCGAATTAAAGACACATTCTTTTTGCTATCTATTCAAATTTATGCTGCATATGCGCTAAATTTAGTAATAGAATTTATTTTAATTTTTTATTATGTATTACTATCTCTACTTTCTTCCAATGTTAATTGTAGTTTATTGTGGCTCATTCTCCTATTTTATTCTTTTCTTTTATTTGCATAGGTTACTTATTATATTTTTGCTTAAAGTATTATTAATTATTGCCTTCCTTTCTGTTTTATTATTTGGTAAATATTTGTATTGCAATTATTCTTTAGCTATTAGTAATTTAATATTAAAATTTTCTTAATCTACTGCTGCCATCTATCGTTTTTAAATCTTACTGCAAATTTTCTTTGCTATTAGTAATTACATATTAGAAGTATCTCATTCTAGTGCTGCCTTCTATCGTTATTATTTCTTACTAATTTATTGGTTTTGTGATTTTATGACTGGGTAACTGCCTTTGGGATTTTTGTATTGGTGTTATAGATACCTTTTATAAACTGTACTTTTTAGTACAATCTTTTTATTACTTTTTTGGACAGTATTCTATGTGAATTCAAGATTTACACAGTATATATTTTATTATACCTTGTGTTTTAATTAATCTAGTTTAGAATTGATTATATTTATATTGTTAATCATTTTTTTTTTATCTTGTAATATCCTACTTATTACATTTTATTAGGTTTTACATGGACTTAGTTGTATATATTTATATATAAGCAATTATTTTATTTTTATTTATATTATTTATATGTGTTAATGCCATACTCTTTATATTACTTTAACTATTATGAATTATACATCTTATTTGATTTAGTGACTGGCAAATATATTTATTCTTGTTATTATATAATTTGATAAATATTGCCCGGTATTTTCAATTTTGTTGGGAATTGTTTAGACCGTTATCATTTTACCAACAGTGTGCCATGGATTGTTTTGGATATATTAATTGCCCAGCTAAAAATTATAACTTCAATAAATGTAAGAATAAAAATTGTAAAACCTGTCCATTTGCTTCTAACTCACAAATTACTAATCTACATAGTCATAAGACTTTCTGTAAAATTTTTAATTGCATCTACAAATTATCTTGTAATATATGTAATATATCTTATATAGAACAGATCAGTAATCCTATTCATCTACGTATGAATGTACATAGAGATCATATTAAAAAATATATCCTCAATAATAATTTTCTTCCTACTTCTAATAAAATCGAATATAAACACTTTGCTCATCATGGTTTTGAAAATATAACTATACATATTTTGGACATTAAAACAAATACTGCTGATAGATTATTCTTTGAAAACATCTATATTAAATCACAATGTACTCTGTTTCCATATGGATTAAATCAATTATATCTCAATGGCAATATTGTTAAGAATAATTTTGTAGATAATAAATATTCTATTTTTAATCACCTTTTTTTTAAACCTCTTTTACATAATAGTAAATTGGCTAAACTCAAAAGATTTAAACGCGGTAAAGGAAGCTCCTCCCAATATGATTTTAAGTCGGAGATTAAAAGTATGCATCAACAATTCAATAACACATATCAATGGAAATTTATTAAATCATGGGTATTTGCAATTAAGAAAAAACAATTAAACACAGTATATGCTATTTTCTTAAAGTTAAATCTTACTAATGAACATTTTAATCATATTTTCTATGATTTGCTCATTACTAGATCAAAATATTTAAAAATAAAACTTAATCAATTTCATAATAATAACTGTTCTAATTCTTATTGTGTAATATCATTTAAGCATCCTATTTATAATTCCATAAACTTTAAGAATTTATTTAATCAATTTCATCATTTATTGCCAGTAAAGGATTTGAATGTTACTAAAACTTTTAAATATAACAAGCCTATTGGAAGAACCATTTTTAATTACAATGCAATTTCAAAATCTCTCTCAGTCGACATAGATTCCTCTACAAATTTAGATGGTGAATGTATTTGTAGTGTTGATAATTATGCTGAATTTATAAATCCACACTTGGGTCATATAGTTACTGGAGACTTAGCCATTGTAAAAGATAAATCTTTAGGAACTATAATGTCATTTGGCACTAAATTCAGGCTACCTTCATGTAATAATTCTAAACAAGTGTTAAAGTCAATCAATCTGGACTTTGATAAATTTATTTATGGATTAGCTTCTAAATATGCTCAGCCTTTAGAGGAATTTAATATGTGGAAATTTACTATTTTAAGATCTATTAAAAATACCATTTGTAGTATTAATTTTTCTAGATCTATATATAATATGGATAATATAAAGCACTCTGTTAATGATTTACATAGATCTTTTGTTATTACTTATGTAGATAAAGCCTCTAATAATTATGCTATTATTTGTAAAAAATTCTATATTCAATATCTGCTAGATTATTTAAAAAATAATAGTCTATTTAAAATTGATTCACACTCTCTTAATAGTATCAAATTGAAAATTATCAATATGTATAGTGATTTAGATATTAATAATAAATTTTTGACATTTCCATATATTGTGCTTATACCTAAATTTCCTAAAAATCCTATTAAATTTAGAACTGTTACTAGTGGTCATAATTCATACTCTACTACTGCTAGTAAATTATTACTAAATTATTTAAATGTACTAAATAGCAATTTACGAGATTCTGGTGATAGCTACATTATTCTAAATAACAGTAAGGAATTAAAAAATAAATTAAAAACGCTTGGTAAAATAATAGGATTTCAAACTTTTGATTTTAAAGATCTATTTAATAATATTAAGATCACTGATCTATATGATGTCATTTTAGCTTTATATAATGCTTATATTACTAATCATTCTAATCTTACTAAATTTACCAATTTTCCTAAGCTTCTCCATTTTGTTCTTTACAATAATTATATATTTCAAGGTAATAAATTATACTTACAAGTCTCAGGTGTTCCACAAGGTGGC